>CAIGRO010167365.1:0-12459 GCA_903798355.1 Fraxinus baroniana
TTAAATAATTAAATATTAATAATCGAACTTGCTCTTACGATCGCTGATTGTTGACTTTGACCGGTCAACGTTCGCGGTCTGCTCGGGCTGAGCGTTGAAGCTGGGTCCGCCACTGCCGTTAGAAGACGACTTGCTCCAACAAGTGAAGCTTGCATAGTTAAAATCTGTTAGACAAATGGGTGAAGCAAAATATAATTTTCACGTAAACTCAAAGATGTGAATATAAGCAAAAAATGAAGAAGCAGAGCAAGAAGAATACCCTTCTGTTGTATACTTTTCCTATCGATATTTGTTTGCTGCCATTAATTACCATCATATTATTTTAATCTCGTACTTTGTTGATTTTCATGCCGAGATTAATAGACAAATTATTTTCAGTTATGAAACTTATGAGCTTGCTTTTAATACGCAATATAGGGTTTGTGAATTTTATACTTTATTGCGTAATTCTTGCCATTTTTCTAGACACATTAAGAAAAGGTTTTTGGATCAACAAGGTAAAGATAATCTATTTCAATGGTTATCACACTTCAATGAAAGTTACATTTTCAATATTCTGAAATTATTTCCTTATCGAGACACATTCGAGCCTTCGAAGTTGCATTCATTTGTTTTTGAAAGCTAATCTGGTCCCTCGTGTTCCTCAATATGATCAACCAACTGGTGTTTGCGGACGGATTACACCATATACTACTTTTTGGGGATCATAAGAAAGATTGTTCCCTTAATATGAATTCAGTCATATGTTGTTGTTAGGAGTTTAGTACCAACACTTGATCAAGACAAAAAATCAACATTCTTGGAGTATGAAATTTCAATCTATCTCGTCAGAGTCGAATTCTCTCAATCGGAAAGAAACGATGGAATAAGATACTTATTTTAGGAAACATAATTTTATTTAATAGATTTTCTAATATTTTATTAGTTGTTTACTTTTCAATTGCTGTTTATTTAGAAAACATAATTTGTGTTTGATATAATGGATTTTCTAGTACTTTCATATTTCAATTAAAACTTGTTTAAACTCGATATAAAGGAGGTTTATGCTCTGTAATACTTACAACTGTGATATGAAAAAAGTCACCCTAATCTTTCTTTCTCCTTTTTTAATATTCTTTTTTAATATTGTTGTTGTTCGTTGCATCTTACGTCGTATACGCCTTTTTTTTTTTTTTTTTTGTTATAGGTGGGTGGGAGAAAAATGGGCTGTTTACAAAGGAATCAAATTCTTGATTTCATTCCGATGTATGGTGAGCTGCAATGAAATCCTGCAACATAATCAAATTGGTAAACCAAAATTTGTGCAATTTACCATAATAATTTACGATAATAATTTACGAAGCCGGGTTTAGGCCAGTAAACACTTTGGTGGTTCTGCTGGGACGAGGAGGTGGGTGAGAGCAGGTCTAAAAAAATGTATTTGTACATTCCAGTATTAAACTAACAATTTAGCAAGCAATGGTCTTGTTAAACAGATACATAATCAGGGAAATTTGGGTACAACGGGAACTTCTTCATTCGATAACAAGGTACTAATAGTTTGGATTGTATAAGTACATGTTTCATTGCTTACAATAAGAGAAAAGTAAAGCTGTTCTTCATTTACACATTCCAGGTAGTATTTACCAATTAGAGCATAGAATTTGCAATTGACACCACTCCAGTCCATCAGATTTCTTCTGTGTGTTTCACTTCCATTAGAGGATGTGAAAGGAATCAGAATTACATCCATAGACAGTTAATGACGAGGATGAAACATCCGTTCTTAAACTTTATCGTCATGAAACAACCACCTGGTTTCCTTGGGAGACCGGCCCCTACAGTTCTTCACATAGCGATCATTATCATCTGGGAGTTGCTGCATGAAATTGTCCGTACAAATTAGAATTACATCCCATTCTCATCTGGCATATTGTAAAATAAGGAAAATACGGCGTGGCCAAACAAGAGAGAAGGAATAAGGAAATTAAGGACATTCGCTTGGACTATCGGTCATTTCTTAAAAATTCAGAATATGGAATTTGAATTAATTTTCTTAATAACCTATAAAAAAAAAATTAATTTTCTTAATAAAGGCAAAAAGATCAAGTAATGTACTAACAAGTACAAGGAAAACCCACCTTCAGAGTAGAACTCGATAGCATGGAGAGAATGCTGATACAGATGGAACTCACGTTCATAGCAGGAGACCATGCATCATACAAAATATCTGCAGTTGATGAATCAGTTGTTAAAAACTTGGCCCATATATAATACTATGAAATTGTATGCTTTGGAAAATCTAAGCATTTCTAATCTTACAAAGATTTCAGTTTTCAGGTAGATTTTCAATATTACCAAAATTAAGCTTAGAAACTAAAATGAAATGAATAAAGTATGTCAAGAAGGGAAAAAGTTGATCCAATATTTTGGCAATTTAGATCTTGCTTGGGAGTTTTGAGCTATGATGCTCGGACTCAGGTACGAGTATCGGGTACGGGTACGTATTTAAGTATCAGATCTTTTATTTTTTAAAATATAGGATACGGAGGCATGACTAAAAAGAATCTAAATTTCGGACACAGGTAATTGAGTACGTCTTTCAAACTTCAATTTTTTTACGAATCCAGGATATCATTTTGAATAGATCAAAATTAATTATTCACGATGAAGGAAATGAGTATTTAATAAAGGGCTATAACGAATAAAATAGAATTTTGGGGTTTAGTTTTCAATAATGAGAATTGCTATATGGAACCTATTTTCATTTTATACAAACAAAACCTGAAACCACCAATATAGAGAGAGAAGGAAAAAAAGAAGAAAATGGAAAGAAAGAAGAAGAAAAAGGGAAAATCTAGTGTCGCCATCTTTCTTCACCCTCTTGACGACGATGCTAGGTTCATGGAGAGCAAAAGTGGAAAATAAGAAAAGGAAAAGAAAAAAAAGAAGGAAGAAGAAGAAGCAAAAAGACGAAGTGTCAGGTTAAAACTTGGAGGATCCGACACATATCACATACTTATACCTATATCGTGTCGTATCACAGGTACTCCAACTATTTCGAAGAGTCGAAGAGTCCTAACATCACACGTTTTGAGTACCGTTTATGGGCTTTTTTTAGAGTACCGATTTAGGACGTCATACTATAATAGGTCAGGTTTTGGTAGATTTTAGTAGCTGTTTTTAAAACACTCAAAACACATGTTTGGGAATTTATTATCCAATAATTTTAAAAGTTTTTTTTTTTAAAAAAAATAAAACTACATATATGCCACTTAGGGTCCTTTTGATTGCAAATGTGAAAAATAAGTGGAAAGAAAATGTTTTCTAGGGAATTGAATTGCCTAGAAATTGTTTTATCGGGAATTATAATTAATTGTGTTTGATTGATATAATTTTCCACCTGGTCCGTTTGACTTTGTTTTTTATGAAAATTGTCAAAGGAATAAAATTTCTTACAATTGGGGATAAAATTTGTTTAGATTGACAAAAAATTTAAAAAATAAAATTGAAAAAAATTGGTGTTGGTTTCGCTTTGTTTTACATAGAAATTGTCAATATAAATGATAATTTTTTTACAAATGTGGATAGATTTTGTATCCATTGCAAAAAAAAAAAAAAAGGAAAAAAAAATTTAAAGTAACATGGAAACCATTTTGAGAGGTGGCAATCGAGCCGAGTAGCTCGTAGGCTCACCCGCTCGGCTCGTACTGTAGCGATCCACGGGCCACTCAGGCTCGTCAAAAAACGAGCACGAGCCGAGCGGACCCGTTCGTAGACAAGACAAGCCGAGCTCGGCTCGGCTCGTGAAAAACATTTAAAAAAAAAAAACTAAGAAAAAAAAAATTAACGATCCACGAGCGGAGCCGAGCCGGCTCGGCTTGTGAGCTCGTGGCTCGTTTCTCCACGAGCCAGCCGAGCTCATGGCTTTAAGGGCCGAGCCGCTCGGCCCGGCTCGACCCGGCCCATTGACAGCTCTACCATTTTACCACCTAACATTTGGGTGAAAAAGTGCATGTGTGGGGGTTGGGGGGAATTTGTTTTCCAAGACAAAATTTCCTATCAAACAACCATTTTCCTTACAGTTATAAGTTAATTTTGTATTTTAAATAATCATTTACACATAAGTAACTGTTTTACTTATAAGTAGCGTTTTATATTATATTTTAACTTTATAAGCAATTTTTTACACAAAAATTAGTTTCTTTACTTATAAATTAGTTTTTTAATTATAAAGTAAATTTTTGCTTATAAATAATTTTTTTAGGTAATGTAAATATACAAGTTAGTTTTCAATAATATATGTGGGTTAGAAATAGTTATTTTATAGGAGATAAAATTGGAAGAGAATTTGAGAAAAGGTTAAAATCTATCAATGTGGCGGGTGGAGAAAGATGGCCAAAATTACGCTACACCAATTTTGAATGGTTCAAAAACGGTGCCCAAAAAAAACTAGAAAACAATGATTTTTCCAACCTCTTATAAACGGTGTCACTCAGAAAGAGTCAAAAAATGTTGAAAAAATTCCTAGCAGCCCTTAGAGGTTAACTTAATACGGCTTCCTCATCGCCTATTTGCGTCCAGGTTCATTCCCTCTCTCCTTTCTTCAGGGGTGGACCAACACCTGACCAGCCTCTCGACCGCCCGTGCTGAGTCCGCCGAAAGCTTGAAGAGCCGCTGGGAAGCAGAGCAGTGGTAAAGAAGAAGGCAGCCTGGCGATGAGATTTTTTTTTTCTTTGTTATTGCAGTGAAGAAGCACCTCTTTGGGCCTTATTTTCAAACAATTGGCCCAATTAATTGGGCCAATTACAACCCATACTCATAGGCACACCGCACACAAACAAAACCAAATTGAATTCCATTATCTCAATCCCCAACTGTGAGCAGTGAGTGTTGAGTGAGCCTGTGAGTTTCTCTCTTTCTTTTCTTTTTTTTTTTTTTTTTTTTTTTTTTTTTTCTTTCTTTTTGTTGTTTGTTTCTTATTTGTTTTTGTTCCTTTCCTTGTGTAGTTAGTTACTTAGTTGTGTTGAGTGTGAGTGTTGTGATTCTTGTGACTTGTGACTTGTGAGTTGTGAAAAGTGAATCTAGCGATTCTTTAATTTCTTGCGAGTTGTAGGTTGTGAATCTTGTGATTTGTGGTTCAATGAAGTGAGTCAAGACTCAAGTGATTGAACTTGTTAAATGTTAATAGGCTTGCCCTGTTGCCCACCAAGTAATGTGATGAGAAGGCCGTTGAAATGTGCTTACAATTTTACAAAACAGATAAAGAAACTAAAGAACGAAAAATTCATATGGTTAATATAATAGTGATGATAAATATAGGTACACAGTATAACCAATATTCTCCTGAAATGTTAAAATCGAACTAGTCAATTTCATTAAATGTATATAAATTATGTAAATATTCACAATAAATAACGAGAAAATTAAACCAAACCACGTCTTTTAGTTTACTTTCTCATTAATCAGGTCATAAATGTATTTTTTAACAAATCAAGTATTCATTATAAAATTTAAATCTATTGTTAATGTTTTCAGTTTATTTTTCATGAATTCGGATGATAGTGGTAGAATTTTCTTATATTTAATTTTTAAAAATTTAAATTCCTCTGATTTCTATTAACCTTACTTTCTTTATTGATCATGGTTCTTATTTAAAATTTCTTTCACATTATCATTCCTATTCATTTTTCAACCACGTTATCTTTTTCACCATAATTATACAGAGTAATATACCTCTATATTTCATATTTTCTCGAGAGTCATCTCTTCATCGAAACTCTAATTACACCAAACAATCTAATACTTCGATAATAATAACTAAAACCATTGATTGTTTCGATATTAATAAACGACCTCGCTCTTACGATCTCTAATGATCAACGTTGACTAGTCGACGTTTACTAGTCAACGTCCGCCCGGGCTGAGCTTAGATCCTAGGTCCGCCACTACCTTTCTTCCTACCTCTCCCTTCTCCTATGTCCTCTATGCCCTCTCCACTGTCCAGATCTGTCTCTATGTCGTCTCATGTCGCCTGCTGGGTAGACTAATGGGTGATTTGTTGAAATTCATTGGCAAATTTGTTTGATCCGGGTTTCCCTAATTTATTTTGCTGAAAATTACGATGTTTATCATTAGGTTTGATACACCTCTTAATTATTTCAAATTCTGTTCTCTTTTCCTTACTAAGCAACAAGGCCAGGTATGTGGCTGCATGTTAGCAGCGTGTCTGTTGCTTGAATGAAGAAAAAAAAGAGTTACACGCCACATCTCTAGACCTGTTGGCGTGCTTCATAAGAGGCGAGTCTTACATAAGCATTTACGGCAAAAATGAACCAGTAATTAAAAATCAAATCACCAACTATAAATTCCAAATCTAATTTGCATCTTTAATCTTTTACTAATAAATACTTCTAAAATGCAACAGTCACAGTGTGTGTGGTTCATTGAACGGTAAAATAAAGAGAGTTTAAATTTTACCTAAACAAATATGTCCATTGCTGTAAATGTGAGGATGCAATGGTACTGGATGCAGAAATATCACCTGCATTATTTCCCAATCATACATAAATACATATAATGGACCAATTTTAAAAACCAAACTGACTTAAGTGACTTTTTCGTAAAAATAAAATCATAAAAAAAAACCCTATAATTAGTAATTGTGGAAACACCTGAGGAGCTACCATCGGATAATGCTCCGGAAAATCAACTTGAAGCTGATAAGTTTCGTCGGCGTAAAGCGTTCCCGGAGCTCCATTAACTTCAATCACCCACCTTTAAATGAAATGCTCAAAAAACCCGCGTATTTTTATCTCAATTTCGTTGTACTAAAATTTTTACAGAAATTAAAGCTAGAGAGAGGGGGGAGGGGGGGGAGCGAGAGGTACCTTAGGAGATTATCAGTGATTTTTTGTTTGAGACCATTGGGGGGATTGACTTGCCATTCCCGTAGTTCTTTCTGCAGTCGATTGCTTGCTATCTTGCTTAACGACTGTAAAAAATAAACATCAAAATAAAAAATCAATCAAAGAAATTGTATATTACAGATATATGTGTATAGTATGTGGGCGTGGTGGTGGCCGAGACCTTGCGGGAAGAGGCGGAGGAGGTGGTCATGGCTACGCGTTGACGGTGATGTGGAAGAATGAAAATACGAAAATATAAATACTCATGCGAGCGAAACTGACAAGAGGATGTCATTGATTACGAATCCTAAAATTTAAGAAATGGAATAGTTTAGTCAACAAAGTCAATCAGTATACAATACATAATTTATCAATTTTAGTTAAAATATAATTTTTATCTAAATTAAATTGGGGCTAAAGATGATATCTACTTTGTAAAATCAGTTTGATAGCCATTAGTTGGAGAGAAAAAAATGGTTGAATTATGATTTTTAGGAGAATGCGTAGTTAACAAGCAAGGACAAATTTTGAGTTTACGTGCTTATTATTTTATTGTGTAAATATGTGTTTTAAAATGAGTGTGTAAAAAAAAAAAATTAAATAATTGTTGTCAAACGGAGGGTCAATAAGCTACACATTTCAATATTCTACTTATCAAATTATTTAAGTTATATTCAAATTGATCAACTATTGATATAAAAATAATGTTAAATAAAGATAAGGATGAATTGATAAATATTTCTTGAGAAAATTAAAATAAAGATCAATATTGAAATGTGAAAAAAAAAAAGTTAATATAAAATTAAAAATACTATCTGATACTACCAGAAATCGTATATGTTGATTTCCGAGTTTGAGGTTTCGAAATGAGCAAGAACATAATCTTTCGGTACTTAAAATGAAGGCGTCGACGTGCGTTCTTTTCGCTCCTCCGATACTGGTCCCTCCGATACTTAAGTTAGAGAGAGAATTTATGCGAAATGATATATGCTGAAATTGTATGTAAAAGCGTATTTAAATAATAAATTTAGGTGCCGTATTTATAAAGGTAGGTAGTACATTCCTAATAGGATTAAGTTATTCGAATCTCTAAGAGTCTTCCATGCTTAAAAGCTGCAACTTGATTGGTATTGTACCATTGATGTCTTTGAATAAAGATAGAATTTCGGTGATAGAGTCCTGTCTTGGTGGAATAGGCACAACATGATTCAACCTCCTTAGAACTAGATAAGTTTTATCTTATCGAAGAGTCCTAATGGATCAAGAGTTGTTAGGTGCGAGGTCAAGACATAACCTCGAGGAGATTGTTAGCTGATGAAAAATGTTATTACCCTAGGATATAGACTGATTAGGTCTATATGCTGGAGGATATTATCTCGTATGCTCGAGGAGGTACCATACTTGAGGAGAGTAGAACAAGATTGATGGAATCAACAATATCACTCTTCATGATAAAGTGCTCGAGTTATGACATAATTTTGGGATAATCACTATCTACTATGGGGCTGTCTGGGGAAAATTAAAATCACAATTTCAACCGTTGTTACAGTAATCACCCACAAGTTTTGACTTTGTTTAGGCATAGATTCAGCAGCCTTTTTGTGATTTTCTGAACGTTGCCTCCTTCAACAGTAAAATAATCGATATTTTTGCCAATTATAATAGCGCCCAGACAGGATCTATATGTAAAGAATTTTTTTTAAAAAAATAAAGAGTCTTTTGAAAATGATCTAGGTTAGTCGAGGTGATGAGAAATTGACTTAGCCCCTGTCTGATGGTGATTAAAATAAAATTTTTAGTAGATCTTGATAGAAGTTGATGAATTGTATGATTGAAAAATTGTGGAACACATAAAATATGTTTGAAATGAAATGTTGACTTTGACTCAAATCAAACTTGGGCTTAGTATAACAACATAAACCACTTGGGTCGTTGCGAAGCCCCTTAATCTCTCATAGCTTGGGCATGTGCGGAGGATGTGTGATGCGTATTAGTGTGAGAAGTCCTTTTTCTCGTGGTTGTATTAAATTTTAAAGAAAGTAACAACAGTATTTTCTCCATTAAATGCTATTTAAAATTAAGTTACGTGATTTAACGAATTAGAACTCAGTGGTAAAAGTAATATTAATTGGGTGGTATGGAAAATAATTTGCTAAATTCGTAACAATTTTAATTATACATACAATTTTTGGAGAATACGTGGTTAAAAAAAAGTGAATTTTTTTAGATTTAAGTGCAAATTTATTTTATTAGAAAAACATGAAGTAGAAAATGGATTTGAGAAAAAAAAAATGAGATTTTAGATAATGGGACTCAAATAATTAAAATTGTTACGAATTTAGCAAATTATTTTACATACTCAATTTTAATTATACATATGCGTGATTTAACCATAGTCCATAGGCAAGAGATCTGGCCAAATCTGCGCTTTTTGCATGCGAGAAAGGAAGATTAGAGGCTTGATTGGACTTGACAAAGCATGCAAAAAACTTTGAGCCACTTACATTCACCAAACCTTTATGGATAACCACCAAAAAGCCATGGGTGAATTCTTCTTATGTGACATTTTTCTATCCAACCATGCTAGACTTACAAAATTTGTCGACAAAGATCTTGACAAAATGCAAGATGACGCCCCCTATTGGTAGGGCGCCTGCAAGGTGGCATAAATGAAAGATTTGACATTTGATCTACAAAAAAAATCGCGAAGGAAAAAGCTATATGACGCAAACAATTTAATAGTAGACTTTGTCCAAACCTTTCATTTATACTAGCCACAGTACAAAAACTTTCAAAGTGTTGCAGCTGAAATTCAAATGGATGATTTCTATTAGTTTGACAATTATTTGACCAAATAATTGACATTGAAAATAATTTTGACTAATTTTAAAAGGTTAAAATAGTAACTTTACATTTTTTTTATAGTAAAATGACAAAACTTAAATAATTGAAATTAAAAATTCATTTCCATCTTCTTCTTCATTCACCCCACATGTACCCACCCCATTAAGATTCAACGGTACCAAAACTTGAAGATTTCCTAAATTTGGAGTTTGTAGATTTGGGATGAGATGGGGCGGGGCGGGTATATGTGGGGTGGGTAGAGAAGAATAAGGTGAAAATGAGTTTTTAATTTTAATTATTTGATTTTGGTTATTTTATTATAAAAAAAAACGTAAAATTACAATTTTAACCTTTTAAAATTAGTCAAAATTATTATCAAAGTCAATTAATGGTTAAACTAATAGAAACCATTCATTTGAACTTCAACTGCGATATTTTAAAAGGTTTGGTACCATGGTTAGCACAAATGAAAGGTTTGGATAAAATCTCCTACTAAATGAAAGATTTGGTACTCTTGCTGCAATTATCCCTTTAACGTTTATTCTGGTTGACTGCACAACAATTTGTAAAGGACAGGGACACGGCTGAATGGATCAAAAGCTGATTGGACGGAATTGAATTAAAAGTAACTTTGACTAGGCATTCCTGTAAATAAAATCTCCATGAAATAATTTCATATGGCAACCTTTGATGTTTAGATGTTATAATGTAGTAATAATAGTAGGTAGGGTCTGATTCATAAATTCTAGCTTAGTCAAACAACTCGTGCATGAACATTGTTTTAAAATTTCAATAGTAGGACTCTATTTGGCGCACATTTTGAGTCCAAAAATATATTTTTTATTTGATGTGATGGGGAATATGTAGTTGAAAAAGAAAAAAAACATTATTGATGTAATGAAAAAAATTATTTTGTTGGAAAATGTTAGATTAAAAATGAGTAGAAGAATGAGAATGAAAAAACAAATGTTGCTCAAACAGAGATTTAGCGAATCTTCTTTTCAGTTGGGAATTGGAGTACACACTTATAAGGGAATTTTCATCTTTCATTTGTGTCTTTTTGTTAGGGTTTTGTTAGCTTTATTATGCCCGTGTTTGGGCTCACTTTATAAAAAAATACATTTTTCAAAATTTATTTTCAACTACGCATACTTTCATAAAAATAATATTATATGTAAATCCATTTTTTTTTTAATCAAACATTCTTCAAAAACTCACTATTCCAATTTTTATTTTTTTTTATTATTTTTGCGTGATTTCATACCTATTTTTTGTACACCAATAACTGATATTCGAATGATGTTGTGTTTCCTGTGCAAATTTAGGAAACATGGCAGTACCTGTAGCAAATCTAGATGGAAGACGACTAGGCGACTATCTAGATGTAGCAAATCAAGTGATTCAATTATTACTGCTGGTTGAGGTTTCAGCTTTTGACTACAAGCATTTCATGGGTATTGAAAGATGCAGAAAATTCTTTGAATTATTTGTAATTTGTGCAAGAGCTTAGGGATTTTTTGCAGTCCCAAATCCGCAATTGTTTAGTATTACTTGCCATCTTAGCCCTCGTCTGGCTATTAAAATTATAATGCCTTTTTCCTTCTCTTCTTATTAATCGCACATTCTCCAATAATATAATATTATACGTAAATCCAAAATTTTTTATTCTTTTTTAACCATATATTATTAAAAAAACAGTATTCCAAAAATTATAATATCAAATAATGGGAGCCAAACGGGGGTTTAATGAAGTTGTTGCAGTCATTATTAACTTTCTCCAAATTATAGATGTAATTAGGGGTGGCGACTAGACCCTACTGCCCACGATCACGAGCCGAGCTCGTGGCTCGTTTATAATAAGCGGAGCTTATGCTTGGTTCGTTACTCGAGGGGCGAGCTCGTTTAATTTACCCTTTTTTTTAAATAGATAAACATTTATCCTTTATCTAGATTTGAGACCGACTACTTAAATTTCGAGTAGGCGGAGTTAACAACTTGTTACATGTACAATTAAAAAAAAATAAAAAATAAAAAACAGTATTATTAAATAACAAATTTTGATTAATATGGTTAAATTAAATATCATTTACCTGACGACTATAATTTCGGCATATTTATCTTGCAATCGGAAACGAGCGTCCTCCCAATTCTTCATGCACATTAATGCTTCCAAAATATCTTCTTTCATTTGGCTCCTAACATCGGACAAAACTCTCTTACCTACACTAAAAGCAGATTCCGAAGCTATAGTACTAATCGAAAGTTTTAGCAGGTCCTTTTACAATCGCAAAAACCATTAGTTATCATCGTTCGTACTTTTGCCATAATTCAATTATTTCTTTTGAAATTTTTTTAATTGTTTTGTTCGTATGCAAATTATGATTAAAGTAATCAATTACTTCATTATACAATGCATTTGGACTTGGGACCGATGTTTGATTACATGCAGCAAACAAACTACTATTAGAGAAACCTATTGCATTTGCATCATATTTAAACATGTTAATGCCTTCAAATAAAGTTAATATTTTAGTGTCTTCTTCTTCAATATAGTGAGAGGATAGGTGCAAAGGGTACCTGATAATAGTGCAATTATCATATTTTTCATCTACTAATAATTGCATTTTCATGATTTATTGGCACTTAAATGTTCTAAGTACACTTATATTTTGGTTTAGGTTGCAAATGGATGAATACGGTGGAAATAAAAAGAAACAAGCGAAAGAGG
>CAIGRO010167370.1:0-10147 GCA_903798355.1 Fraxinus baroniana
TAAAAAAAACCTAATTAATTAATCTTGGCAAACTTTCAATCAACCAATAATGAAAACTTGGCAATCACTAATAATCTTGGCCATATAAAATTTTGAAAAGTTAAAATATCATACTAAAAATTAAATGAGCAAGTTAAAACGAGCATAACATTTCGGAGTATTACACGTTTGATTAATCAAGGTAAGACACTTTTGTACAAGTGGTTCGTTTTCTTATACTTTTATGTTCAGTATTTATGCATGAATTGCCAGTGGATCTTCAGGTTCATTATTAAGAGATAAAAAATCCTACGGGATTTAAGATGACCTAAGATGTGTGAGACGGTTGGTCACTGATATACTCCATAAGAGAAGGGTGGTATGAAGTGTTATTTTATTGTATATAATTGTATATTGAAACTCCACGTTTGTTACTGGGTGTTTTTAAAAATACTCACTCTTACAAAATTTTATAGGCTAGTTCGGGTTGGTTGGAGCTATGGCAGGATGGTGTAGCGGACTGCCAAGGGTGATCGAAGAGATAAAATATTAAATTCATTCTTTTTCTTTAAATTATTAGTCAATTTTATTTGTTCAAAACATTTATTAATTTGTAATTTTGTTTTCATTACAAATATTCCAGTTATTTTTATTTAAAGAATATCCCTTAATTTAATTAATACTATGGATAGGCCATGGGCTATACGATTAGCTCGCGTGCCAATAACTATGACCTAGTTAAACCAAAGGTGATGTCAAAGCTGAGTTGAACAGGTCTTGACTCTTGACACCCCTAAATCTAAGCATAACTACATCACTATTGACAATCATTATTTTCAGTAATTTTTCTACATTCTCATTTTTAACAACATAATCACACAATAAAATATTCAACACGTAAATTCAATATTTTCCCTACTTTTTAATCACATATTCTCCTAAAAAACTCTTCAATACTTTATTTTCTCCAATTAATGGTTGTCAAATAGGGGCTTAACCTTCCACAACTATCTATTTTGGATAAAGGAAAATATTATTCTTTGAACCACAAAGTAAAGGAAATTTGTTGTAAATAATTTATTTAACGAATTATAATTATATCCATGCGTCCCTAGTAATTTATTACTATTTTATCCCTATTTCCTTCATATAAATATGAAACTTTGGTTTTTAATAAAATAAATAAATTTATTGATTTCTAAACTTTCTTCGCTTATCTCTCTAGTTTATAACACGTTATTAGCACACAATTCTAACCAATTGAGTTAGCAAAATTTATTCCTCTTTCTGTCCACAAATCTCTATTAAGTTGAAGTAGAAAAAAATAAATTTTCTTTCAATGGAAGAAAATCAACAAGTTCAACTCCAAAAGTTTCATTTCTTTATTCCGTATGCTATTTGTTAGAGGTTTCTCGATACAAAAGTTCTGCTGATTTTAATTTATGACTAGTTTTATTTTTAATATTATAAGGAGGCAATTCATTTTGTATGAATTTTTGAATAATGCATATATGTAATTGAAATATTGGTATCTTACCAAAGTACTCTTTCAAAGTTCATGGTACTCATTATTTTTGTTGTTTTGCAGAAACAATAGTAAAATATAATGTGCTCTCGAAGTATCACATTATAATTCTCATTAATATTCTAGTTAGATTTTATTTGTTTTTGAAGAGTATAATTAAATACGACCAAATGTAAATTATGTTTTTATTCCTCAAGAGTAAAATCCTTGTATGATTTACTATAATAATATGTGATTGCTCCTCAAGAGCATGGATTATAATTTTTAATATCCAAGAAGAATATTGACATATTACTTTTGAAAAGCAATAATAAAATACAATCTACTCTTGGAGTAGCACATATTTTGAATTAGTATTTATTCTCGAAGGAAAATATATAACTAATGACATGTCGACATTTATTAGTTTGAATACTTGATTGATTATTATATGATTATACAATATTTAATCATAATATTTGAAATTTATTTTATTTTATTTCATTGTGAAATTACTCAAATAGCAAACATCGCAAAATTCGAGATGAATTGTCAAGATATCAGTTTAGTTGATAGTACAGATATGCACATAATTTTTCAAGACAAATATTATTTTTGGACTTAATATTAGTAGAAAAAAATGTTAATACGATATTATGTAGATCAAATATCATTAAAAGCTCCAGATGAACTTGTATTGTTTTATTAAATAATACAAAATCATATATCGACAATGCACTTTATTCTAACAGCTTCAGAAGCAATTTGTCTAGTTTTAAGATATCTGCTACAATAAATTTCACATTGATACTTTGCAAGAATAATATAGAATATCTTTGCATTTCTTTTGTATCTAGCTGAAGCAGAAATTACCAGCACTCCCTTCTAGCATCTACTACGCATTCATTGAAATGATTGAATCAAATATTATCACGAATTCGAAGCCCTATAAGACTCTATACTATGGAAGAATTGTATTAATATTTCAAAATCATCAATTTGGAAATTCTCATAATCTGGATAGCCTACACAACTGTGATAAGATGTCGATATCTTAGTGTATTGTGGTTCGATTGTTATGAAGTTGGAAATGAAGTTCACAACTCATTTTACTTCGAATCCGATGTTCTTATTAAAATTCAACAATTCATTTGTGAAAAATAGCTATGTGAACAGTAGAAAATTTTTAAGTACTATAATTTTCTTTTCTTAAAATTTTATCTTTGAAGAATATGAGATTTGTCAACTGTTCAAGACTTTCTTAAGCTTTCAAATTCAAGTAAATATATTCTTTGAAAGTATTTTTATTTCTATTATATATAACATTTGTGAATTTTAGATTAGTTAGATATTTTGGTTTAACTTGTGGTCCTGAAGAAGCACAATTAGAAATTATATTTTTGTACAAAATGAATATTGATGTTTTAGAAGAAATACGACCCACATTACATAAATGTTACAAAACGAATTATTTGCTCCTAAAGAGCGTGCCATTATAATCTCAATATTCGAGAAGAATATTGATGTATTGCTTCAATAGAAGGAAAAAAAATGTATATTAATATTCTTGAAGACGATGTATTGTGTTCGAAAAAGAAAAATTCTATATATATATTAGGAAAATGTTATGAATGATTTAAATGTATTAATATTCCTGAAAATTATTGTTCTATTACTTGTGAGTAATCGTAACCAAATATATAGCAATAATCCAAAAGAATATTTTTTGATACTATAGAATAGACAATAATTGTTATGTGGGAGAATAAAATTTTATTATTGATAGTAATTTATTCTCTACTAAATTAAAGAAAAATATACTAAGTTTATAAAGTGTGTGGTATAATTGAAACAAACATTATATTGAAGTGGAAATTCAATTTGATTTTATTATTTGACATGATCAATTGGATAAAAAATAATGTGAAATTAAAAAAAAATGAAATGGAAATTCAACGAACAACCAGAAATTTTTCAAACTAATAAATTTCCATATGTTATTTGTTCTCTTTATCAAGAATTGATCATTAAACATCACTAGCTAAAATAGTGATTGAATTCCCTATATTTTTAAAATTAATCAGGGTGATAAATGAGGACCCATCTTCATATACGTTGATCATTTATATATTAGTTGTATCTAAAAGATTTGGCACATCTATTAAATGATTGCATGGTGTTCACAACCTGAAGATTCTTACTCAAATTTTAAATTATGAGCATATTTTTTCGATTATGTAATCAAGACGTGCCTTGTATTAGCAAGTGATCCTAGATTTCAACATTTTAATAAGTGTTAGTTGGGATGTCAATAAATATTTTAGTATTATTGCTTGTTAAACATCTCCAATTAATTTAATGGAGAACAAAGTACTCCCCAATACTATTTTAGGGAATGCTATTATGCATCTGCCAGCATCACGATTTTCCATGCTATAATTGGCTTATGATCAGAGCCTAACTTTTCCATCTAATTATTTTGATAATGTACTATATGTAAAATTGATATACCAAAATATACTAAGATGGAAAGTAAAAAATATTGAGAATAAGTGAATAGTTTGAAGCATTATATAAAATCTCAAGCCCTAATGGTTGATATTTTATAAAGCGATTTGCTTATTGTTTAATTTCACTAAACAATTATCTCAACATTAGGGGGATGAATTAAGAAGTAAAAAATAAAGTACAAATTCATTGTTATCTAAATCTTTGCAAAAGGTAATTCGAACCAGACATTCGAAAGAAAATTTATTTAGATGCATTTACTGGCCAAAGAGGTCAACAATATCTCGTACACCAGCTTTTAATGCTCCAACTCGAATAAATATCTTAGAGGATAATTAGTTAATATTATATTTGATAAATTTATGACACGCCTGAAGCGTGATGATATTCGATCCTAATATGAAAATCTTTGAAGGAAAATATAGCAATTAGCAAAAATGGTTCTATCTAGGAGGCATACTACTTTTAAAAAGTATATATAGACTTAATAACAAAATGTAAGATCTCAAAAGAGGTTCAAGTACCTAATATGTTGAAAATTGAGATATTTCAATAAATTATGTCATTATAAAAAATAAATAGAATCGAAAATAAAGTTGTATACAATAGTTTTTTGCATAATGTATCGCTTTATATTATGAATAGCGAGGATAACAAAATAAATTTATTGAAATATATCTATCAAAGAAATGATTGGCCTAATAAATGGATGCAATTCTAGCAAATTGAATTTACTAAAGAAACCTGAACTTTCCAAATTAAAAGTGTATACTTATGGGAAATGAAAATAGAAAATGTAAATCGTAATATAAAATGTATGACTCTTTACATAATGAATTTTGTGAAAACTTGTATAAATAGATAAATTATCATGTGGTGGATGTAATCACAATTCTATATTTTATTAGTCTAACAATGCATGAAATTTGATATTTATATAATAATGTAGATTATAACTCACTCATCGGCATGACTATTAATATTATCCTTGAAGGATTTAATATGTTTGAAGTATAATTCAAGTGATATTATCATGAGAGAGAGAGAGAGANGAGAGTAAATACGTGTTGTATTCTTTTTCCCTTGATTAAGGTTTTGTCCTATTGGATTTCTCTAACAATTTTTTTTGACGAGACAACTTTTGTAGCGTACTCAAAAGAATAATGTACTCCTTTTCCTTCACTAAGATTTTTCCCACTGAATTTTTCCTGATTAAGATTAATGTGGCATATTCTTTATGTGATGAATGTCCATAACTTAAAAAAATTTACCCTCAAAATAAGACTTTGATATATATGAGACTTGTAAAGAGATTGATAAGAGCTATTTTTCGAATCATTATGTTACTGCAGTCATCAAAGGTTGATAAATACCTCGTATGAAAATAGTGTTTTGAAGACTATACAAGACAACACGAGACATACTTCACCAGAAATTGCAATACTGAAGACATTGACATACAAGACAACGATAAATTGATACAACATTGAAATCAGGGGAGCAGTTGTATTCTTTTTCCTTTGATCAAGTTTTGTCTTGCTGAATTTTCTTGACAAGGTTTTAACGAGACAAATATTTTGTAATGTGCCATTTAAAGGAGAATGTTGTAAATAATATATTTATTAATGAATCACAATTATACCCCTACGACCTAGTAATTATTTCTATTGTATCCCTAATTCTTCCATATAAATATGAAAGTTTGGTTCTTAATAAAATATACAAGTCTATTGATTTCTCTATTTTCTTTTCTTGTCTCTCTAGTTTATAACAAAATTTCTTTTATAAAGGTCTATTTTCCATTTGTTTTTACATTCGAAGAAGTTGTGAACTTTGTAATTATTAGTTGAATGTTGAATTAACTTTTTTTCCACTTGTTATTACAACATGTGCAAATGAACAATTATTGTTATTCTAATCACGTCCTAAGATTCTATTACCAAATTAAATAATTGTGACAAATTAATAGTGCCGTGTAAATCATTTTGAACTAGCAAATAGTTGTGTATGTGGCTCATATAGAGTGGACCAATGGTTTACTGGAAAAAAAGGGTGATGCCGAAGCGGAGTGGAGTGAGGGAAGCGGTGCTCACCGAATGGAATGAGGTGATGATGATGTAACCCTATTATTCTTATAGAATAAAATATCTCTGCTTCACTCCTTGTGGACTATACATTATCAATCCACGTTAAATCCATGTGTTGATTTTTCTTCTTTATTATTGCATATAAAATCCAAAAACTAGTATTAGAACGTCAATTCTAGATGAAGAGTTTTTCGATCGCTAAATTTGATGTGATGAAGTTCGACGGAACTGGGAATTTCGGATTGTGACAGCGAATGGTGAATGATTTGTTGGGGCAGCAAGGGATGGTAAAGGTGCTATCTGAAGAAGCTAGAGGCTACGTCAGTTGTCGATTGGAAAGAGCTCGATTCACGAGCAGTGGGTTCAATTCGGCTCTATTTAGCGGACGAGATCATGTATCATGTCAATCATGTTGAATTTTCGACGAAGGTTTGGTAAAAAATTGGAGAGTCGTTACAAGTCAAAGTCTCTCAAGAATAAGCTTCATTTGAAGCAACAGCTCTACGGGTTTAAACTGCTAGAGGGTACAAATTTGATTCAACGCACCAACGTGTTCAATCAAATTATTAGTGATCTATTTCGACTTGACATCAATTTCGATGACGAAGATAAGACAATGTTGTTGTGCTCTCTTCCTCCTTTTTACTACCACCCAGTGTGGTACCATGTTTACGTGGGGGTAAAGAGACTCTCGAATTGGAGGAAGTTACATCAGCCTTATTGGCCTACAATCAACGAAAATCGAGTATGGCGAACGTTCACAAGGTGAAGGGTTGATCGTGAAAGGCTACTAGGATCGTGGGAGAATGAAAGACATGGGTGGTTCTTACAAAGGGAATACGAGATCGAAGTCCAAGAATTAAAACAAGAAAAAATGTCAATTGCTACAAGTGTCATCAGGTAGGTCACTTTAAGAAGGACTATCCCCGAATAAGAAGTAGCGTGATGAAAAGAAAGGGATGCGTCCTCATATTTGGCTAGTATTGCAGAAGGATATTCGAACTCAATAGATGGAGGAGACATTCTATAAGTAAAGGCATGTAATTATGATAGATTACATGACTCATGGGCACTTGATTCAGTCTACTCATATCACATGTGTCCCCACCGAGATTGGTTTGATTCATATCGTTCGAGTAATTATGGATATGTTCTGATGGGTGATTATGCATCATGTAAGGCAACTGGAATGGGATCCATAAAACTTAAAATGTTCGATGGTGTTGTGAGGATCTTGGATAATGTTTGAAATGTACTAAAGTTGAGAAATAACCTAATTTCTTTGGGCACTTTAGACACCTGCGGTATTCTTATAAGTTAGAGTGTGGGGATTTGATAGTGAAGAAAAGGGCTATGATTGTGATGAAAGGCTAGATGTGGACAGTGAATATTTACAAACTATTGGAAAATATAGTTGTAGGCGGAGTTGTTACAACAGAATCTAAGTTAGATGACACTATCTTATGGCATATACGACTGGGGCATATAAGAGAACGTTGTATGATTAAGTTTCACAAGAGGAATTTGTTGAAGAGTCATGCTGGATTTTCGCAAGTTTTGTACTTGGAAAACAATCCAGAGTACAGTTTAAGACGAGAAGTACAAAATAGAGAACATTCTTGATTATGCGCATTATGTTGTTTGGGGACCAGTGAGAGAGTTGTCTAAAGGTGGATCTCAATATTTCATCACTTTCATTGATAACTTCTCTAGAAAATCTAGGCGTATTTCATGAAGCACAGGTCTGAAGCTTTTGCCAAGTTTAGATTGTGGAAAGTAGAGGTAGAGAACTAGACGGGCTAGAAAATTAAGTATAATAGGATAGCCAACGGTACAGAGTATACAAATTCCAATAATCTGAAATTCGGTAAGGAGTATATATTCAACGGCACTATACAACTTACAAAAACACTGCAGTAGAATAGTGTGGTAGAGAGGATGAACAGAACAATTACAGAACGAGCAAGATGCTTGAGGCTGAATGCAGGGCTACTGAAGAGTTTTCGGGCAGAAGCGGTGAACATGGCGTGTTATATCCTAAACAGATCACAACGAGCAGCACAAGATGAGAAAATTGCAGAGGAAGTTTCAACTGGTAATGAAGTTGATTATTTTGGATTGAGAGTATTTGGGTGTCCAGCTTGTATTCGTGTATCTAGTGACCAAAGATCCAAGCTTGATCCGAATTTTTTTTTTTAAAAAAAAGTGCATTTTTCTAGGCTGTGTGAATGGAGTAAAATGGTACAAATTTTGGGATCTAGAGGCAAAGAAGTTCTTCAATCTAGTAAATAGATGTATGCAAGTATGTAGATAGGTGTTTTGTAACAAAGCTTCTTCAAAGCTTGAAAGAATATGGATTGGATGATCAAACACTTCTTCTTGGCTCTCCTCTTCGCAAGAAATTCCCCAATTTGAGCCCCATTTTTGGGCCAAAATGTATTTTGTAGTAATGTTTTGTTGGAGATTGTGTGGTTAAAAAATAAGAAGTTCTGAATTTACGTGTAAAATTATGTTATGGAAAAATATGTGGTTGTAAATGAGTTTTGAAAAAATAAGTTATAGAAAAATGAAAGCCAAATAGGCCATGTATCTCAAGAGCCTCCTTTGGCTTGAATGATTTTTGTATAATGAATCCTCAAAAGGCTCATTTAATTGTAGATGAAGACATGTATTTATAGGATCCAAAATTAGGTAAAAAAACCATGAACTAATTGCTTTTTAAAGAAGAGGTTTAATGAAATTAGATAACAAAATTGGACTGAGCAGATAGACGTCAGATTTTTTCTTGGGACAATCTTTTGTACAATGTCCCTTTTGCCCAAACTTGAAACACTTGTCTTTCAATTTTCCATCTGCTATGATCTTGGTTTCAGCCTTCTTGGTTGATCTCTTCCTTTTCTTTCCTACTTTGTCTTTCGACCTAGTTTCTGAGAATCCACCACTAGAAACCATGGCTTGACTATCTTTTGCCTTCTGTGATTAGTTTTCACGTTATGTAATGGAATCATTGACTCATTCGACAACATGTTCCACTATGTATATGGTAATCACCTTACATTGTGAGAATAGATTAGACAGAGAATTGAGCACCATGTCCTGCTAAGTGTCATCACCGCTCCTAAAACCTCGGCTTAGTTAAACATTGCAATCATTTGAATAATATGTTCCCTAATCGGTGTTGAAAGTTTCATACATATGTTCTACGAAGTGCAAATAGCTTCATATTGAGCATGTCTCTCCTTGTGCCAAAATATTTCCTTGAGGCTATATGTTATTTCAAATAAAGTCTCATAATTCTCATACTTCTTCTGCAAAACATTTGACATAGATGTCATAATGTGGCAGCAATCCATTTTATCAAACTTTACCCATTTGTAGTAAAGATCCTTCGGGACATTCATCTTCAAGCACATATTCAATGTTTTCAGTTGAAAGTGACATTCAAGTTACATTTATAGTCAATGCAATTATCCCCACTAAGCATGTTTTTATTCAGTATCACGAGAGTGGATTGAGGGTTATGATTATTGTAAAATAAACAAATGAATAAGCAATTTTGAGCATGTATAAAAGATACAAGCTTACACATTTGCATCAGTTCTATTGGAAACATCATCGTGGGTGTATACAAAGCCAGGATCCATCCACGGACTTCAGCAGTCTTTATTTCAAAAATCTTAACAAGTCAATATCGTATTGTTTGATTATCAATTTTAAAAACGAGAGCATCTATTGGAGGATCATTAATGAAATTTATTTGGTGTTTTAACCTTTGTTCACATTCCTCCAACTACTTAGATTCATTAACTGTCATCTATAAGATGTCAAGCAATAAATGCAATTCGGATAATCCCCCAAAAATTAATCAACCATAAATAGCCTTCCTATAAGGAGACCGTTTGAGATACGACACAAGGCTAAATATCACTTTCTCCGTCCCATTTATATGGGCTGATTTTGTTTTCACATCGATTAAGAAATTTTATATAATATTATTGAAAGAGCAATTTTCGCAAAGATTTTTCTTAGTTTATACTTATTTAATTGTGATGGAGATCGAGCTGATCAA
>CAIGRO010167388.1:0-13827 GCA_903798355.1 Fraxinus baroniana
TGACCAAATGTGTGCTAATCTGTGATCAATTACTGAACTGTGACCTAAAAAATTAATAATATGTGACTCAAAAATAATTCGTGATCAATTAATTTAGAAATATGTGATCTCGAAATAATCTGTGACTAACAAATTTTTTGATCCGTGATTTCAAACTAATTTGTGACAAAAAAAATTTGACGATATGTGATCAGTAAATAAATCTGTAACTTATAATTATGAATATGTAACCATTAATCACAAAATGTGACTTTATTATCTTTATTTAGAGGGTGTGTGGTAGAGATTAAAATCAGATTAAAATTGAAAATATAGCCGTTATTGTTGATTTTTATTAGACGGGTGGGGCCCAATAACGGCCATATTTTCAATTTTAATTGGATTTTAAGCCTAAACCAAACAGGCTCTTAATAAATATTTTTAATTAATTAAATTTATACCTGATTTTTGAATTTTCAAACTTAATTACCTTACTTTTAAATTGAGGTAAATAATACACCTTAAATATGAATTTTTTTCATACGCATTTCGTCTAGAAATTACGTTCGCACACATGACACAACTCACCAATAGGCCCAATATTATTAACCGTAAGAACTGGATTAGGCGGTAGAGCATTGCCTATAAATCGCTTCAAAATTAAAATCCATCGGTTAGAATATATTGCACCGTCTATCCATACATACAGATACATACACGAATATATATCATCGATAGTGAAATGGAGGATGAAGCTGAGATATATGACGGAATTAGGGCTCAGTTTCCATTAACTTTTGGTAAGCAATCGAAATCCCAAACCCCTCTCGAAGCCATTCACAATGCCACGCGCCGCCCGGCCTCCGCCTCCGACGTGGCCGGCGAAAATCCATCCTCGTCTACTTCAAATAACAAAACCAACGACTTGCCTTCTATCTCTAGCTCCTCTAGATCTTGGCTGGACTCCCTCAAAAACCCTAAGCGTAACCCTAGATCTAACTTTGGAATTAATGAAAATTTAAAGAACAGTGCCAAGGAGGATGAGTTGATGGGGCCACCTCGGCCACCAGTCGATGAGAATGATGCACTGATTGGACCCCCCAGGCCTCCTCCTGAGAGTGCTGAAAAGGAGGAGGGGGACGAGGATGATGGAGCAATGATTGGACCTCCTAGGCCGCTTGGTGTAAATGAGGAGGATGATGAACCGATCATTGGACCACCTCCGCCACCACCGGACCCAGCAGAGTCAGACTCGGATGATGATATGGATGGAGAAACCGAGGATGATCGGTATCGAATACCCATGAGCAATGAGATTGTGTTGAAGGGGCATACCAAGGTATAATTTCAGGTTAAATCTGTGTTTACTTGGTCCTTCAGAATATTAATGTTTAGGTAAACATAACATATTAAATTAATTGCCATGATTATGGGTTAAGAGTTTAGGAATTTTAACTTTTCTATGCAGCGTGATTGAAAGCTTTTGGATGTTGTGCACTTGTATGTGAATGAGATTACATTGCAATGGATCATATAGATAATTTGTGGTTTCCTTTGTCAGCAAAATAATTCTATCTTTTTCCTATGTTACGGTCTATAAACATACTCTCACTTACTGCTTCAAATATGTGGGAAAAAAATAGCTTTCTAGGTGCTTTAGTGTTCATTTTTTGTTTGCAAGGGCGATCTTCAATGGGCTACTTATTTGCCCTCATTATTTTATCTTACCTACATCTCTCTCAATTTGTTCCCCGAAGTTCATCCAATTTTACATTCATACAGCATTATGCAATAGGTTCAGAAATATGCATTCCAGGATTGCTCTCAAAATCCATTATTGATATCTAACAGAATATGGAAGTGCTTTCTGGAAATACCAATCTGAATATTACAATTTGGTGTTATGGAATTGCAATTTAACAACTTGATAGTGGGTTGATATATTGCTTTGGATGGCATACACTGTTGGATAATTATTTGAATTTTCATCATCTTAAAATTCTAATGACATGTAAACTCAAAAGTATATTCTCCCCCATAGAGATAGACCTGCTTTCCCTTTTTATCTGAGATCGCTTCCCTTTTTGGGAGTATAGATGATTTTTTAGTCTACTAATATGTACATATTTAACGTGTTATGTTATCTACAAATATGAACTACACCTATTTAGACTATTAGGCCCTGTTTGACCCACCTTTTTCTTTCATAAAAATGAAAAATATGACTGTTATCATCACATCAAACCATCAATTTTAAATTTCTATCTGTTGTGTGGGACCAATAACGATTATATTTTTCATTCTCATTCTAAAAAAAAGTGGTGCAAACGGGCCCTTAGTTAATGTGGGGGTATTTATTTCCAACTACATTAATTACATTTTCTTAATCTGTGCGAAAATAGAAACAAGCCTATCGGAGGGATTTATGTATTTGCGTGGCATGGAATCTAATATATCCACAGCAATTTATCCTTTTTGGGTATTGATATAGTCTTGTGACTGAACTTCTTGGTGATACTCTTGGAAGGTGGTTTCTGCTCTTGCTGTGGATCAGACAGGATCTAGAGTACTTTCTGGCAGCTATGACTATACAGTCCGCATGTATGATTTTCAAGGAATGAATGCTCGTTTACAGTCATTCAGACAGCTTGAACCATTTGAAGGTCATCAAATTCGTGGTTTGAGTTGGAGTCCTACCTCAGATCGATTTTTGTGCGTAACTGGCTCAGCTCAGGCTAAGGTGCTCCTGCAATGATACTCCATGTTTTATATCTAGTTTGATGCTTATAACATGTTTAGGTCGAGCTGATCTTGTTTTATTGTAGATCTATGACCGTGATGGACTTACATTGGGTGAGTTTGTCAAGGGGGACATGTATATAAGGGATCTTAAGAATACAAAAGGCCACATATCTGGATTGACTTGTGGAGAGTGGCACCCTAAGTCCAAGGAGACAATCTTGACATCGTCTGAAGATGGTTCACTGAGAATATGGGATGTAAACGACTTTAAAAGTCAGAAACAGGTCAGTGTTTCGTATTCACAGGCTGTTTTTTCCTTCTTGAGGAATTTGTGACGCAAACTTTAACTTGGAGTAACTGAGTAGAGGAATATATTTATACTGGCAAATGACTTAAGCCAATGCAAATTTAGCAGCTACCGAAAGCTATAAACAATTTGTAGAATATTGGCTTTCCAAGTTTTTCCAGATTACTGATGTTTGTAGTGACGCTTTGAAATATCAGATTCGACTTGTTGAGTTTCACTAGTTGGGGTAAATGGCAATTGAATTTCTGCGCTTGTATAAAGTAGGAGAGGTTGATGAAATGA
The DNA here is from genome assembly GCA_903798355.1 of Fraxinus baroniana. Taxonomy (NCBI): domain Eukaryota; kingdom Viridiplantae; phylum Streptophyta; class Magnoliopsida; order Lamiales; family Oleaceae; genus Fraxinus; species Fraxinus baroniana. The sequence goes on from CAIGRO010167388.1 coordinate 3,311, forward strand.
AAGTTCTGTGTGAACACAGTGTATGTTTTCAAGGTCTGCAGAAGTTCTAGAATTGTCATTCTTGTTGGTGCAGCGTACCCATTTGATGACTTTGTACATGCACAAATAAGCCCTTATTTGAGCCCCATTTTTTCAAAAGCTCATTTTCAACAACACATTCTCTAATAAAATAATTTTACGTGTAAATTGAAAACTTTTTCTTATTTTTTAACTACACATTCTCAAAAAAGAACTCATTATTTCAAAACTAATTTTTTTTCCCCAAAATGGGGCTCAAACAAGGGCTAAATTTTTAGACTCGTTTTATGAGACTGTAACTGCATTTTATAGCTCTGTCTGATGCTCCGAGAAGAAAGGATGTAGTGGCATAATATTTAATGGTATATGGTTCTTATCTCATGTCTTCATTCTCTTTGTCCTTTCCTTTAGCTTCCATCTTCTATATCCTGCTATTTACTTATTTACCTTGGTATCTGTTTGGCTCTTCTTGATGGGGTTTCTACCCCTGGGGAAACGGGTAGTGGTGGTGGTGAAAAGGGTCACGTTATTGCTCATTTGAACGTCTAACACTAGGAAGATTTGTGTTGCTTTCTCTACATGAGCATGTGATTGCACCACCAGTCATGATTTATTTGAAAGTATTAAGTTTTTAACTACATACTTTAACTGTCTCACTCTTTTTATAGGTTATTAAACCTAAACTTGCTAGGCCAGGAAGAGTTCCTGTAACCACATGTACTTGGGATTGTGAAGGAAAAAAAATTGCAGGTGGCATTGGGGATGGTTCTATACAGGTATCTTTTGCCAACTTTATTGATTTAGTCAACTAAGGGTAAGTGGAAAGTGAATTAGATCTTTGGTTGATTTATATACTAATAACTACATTGTTTGAAGATTAATCGTTGTCCTTTGGAAAGTGAATTTAAGTGGAAAGTGAATTAGATCTTTGGTTGATTTATATACTAATAACTACATTGTTTGAAGATTTATCGTTGTCCTTTCATCACTGTTTTGTTTAAGTTCTTTATGTTCTTATTACAGATATGGAGTATTAAAGCTGGATGGGGAAGTAGGCCAGACATATCTGTTGCCAATGGTCATTCTGATGATATCACTGGACTTAAGTTTTCCAGTGATGGACAAATACTATTGTCAAGAAGCTTTGATGGTTCGCTGAAGGTATTCCTGTAATCCATTGTCAAACCTTCTCTATATTCTCTTTTCTTTTCTTTTCTTTATTGTTTAATACTGCAATATATCTAGGTCTGGGATGTGCGTAAAATGAAGGAGTCTCTTCGGGTGTTTGACGATCTTCCGAATAATTATGCACAGACAAATATTGCATTCAGTCCTGATGAACAACTCTTCTTGAGTGGAACATCTGTCGAAAGGGATAGCACAACAGGTGGTCTGCTATGTTTTTTTGATAGACAGAAACTGGAACTTGTTTCAACTGTTGGAATATCTCCTACATGTAGTGTTGTTCAGTGTGCTTGGCACCCAAGGCTGAATCAGGTAACTGATTTTTGTTTTGCCCGAAAAATACTTCACCAGCAGTTCTATTTGTTATCATTTCTTTTTTTTTTTTGTCGTTTGTATGGGGAGAATTAAAAATTCAGTGTACATTATGGGTAAGGTAATTAAGACTGATGTTGTCAAAACCGGTCAATTGGACCTTAAACACCAGGAACCGTTCTGGTTCCATGCAAAAAAACCGGAGTCAGAAACTAAAACAAGTCAAGAATCAGCCAGTTCAGCTCAAATTTTTGTTTTTTTACCACTGGTTTGACTTTTGACCGGTTGACCCCTACCTTTTTCCGGGTCAATGCCCTGGCCAGCTTTTGAAACATTAAGACACGACAGATTTGGACAATTTTTCTTTTCTATTTTTTTCAACTCTCTAGTTTGAACAAACCTGTCTGCCAAAATCGTCTCTCGTGGCTTAACTTCTTGGACTTTTGACACTGTAGATCTTAGCCACTGCTGGGGATAAACATGAAGGAGGCACTCACGTTCTCTATGATCCGACAGTTAGTGATAGAGGAGCTCTTGTTTGTGTTGCACGTGCACCAAGGAAAAAGTCTGTTGATGATTTTCAGGCACAACCTGTAATTCAGAACCCTCACGCGCTTCCCATGTTTAGAGATCTACCAAGCCGTAAACGTCAGCGCGAGAAAATGTTGAAGGATCCACTTAAGTCTCATAAGCCCGAACTTCCCATGGACGGGCCAGGTTTTGGTGGTAGAGTTGGTACAACCAAGGGAAGCTTACTAACCCAATACCTTCTTAAGGTAATGTCACTTGCCGTTAAACAGAAACAAGCCCTTTTGAGAAACAAATCTTACATTTTGTGTTATATTTTCAGCAAGGTGGTTTGATTAAGGAGACGTGGATGGAAGAAGATCCCAGAGAAGCTATCCTCAAGTATGCTGATGTTGCTGCAAAAGATCCGAAGTATATTGCTCCAGCATATGCAGACACACAGCCCGAAACAGTTTTTGCCGAGTCAGATTCCGAGGATGAGGAGAAATGAGACGATCTGTTAACGGTATTCTTCCCCTTTCAGAACAATTAAACAGCTATTCACATTCTCCATTTGATATGCTGTAACTAGCTTCTATGTTTTTATTCGTGATAGAGTCGGCTCCGTGACATGTAAAAGAATCTTGTATCTGTTTGTCTTATAGTAGAAATAAAATTCTGGAGTCTCATCGGATTAGGAAGTAGTTGTGTAACGTGATCTCTGATTTTGACAATTTCAGATAGGTTTAATCAAATCACAGAAGTCACTGGGATCTAGATTTAGCTCCCGGTTGTCTCCCTTTGAAACAAGTTTTTTTTTTTTTTTTTAACAATTATTATTTCAAAATTTTTTATTCCACGTACTTATTTTCAATTACACGTTCACACAATAAATTATTTTGTATTTAATCCAAAAATATTTCCTTATTTTTTAACTATACATTTTCCAAAGATCATGAATCAAAACATCTCAATGATGACCATCAAATAGGGGCTTACTTTAATCCTGAATTAACTGTTAATAATCAATTCTTGATATTAGTTGACAATTCGGTAATTTTACGTGCTTATTTTCTCTCTTGAGATTAATTGATTCAATTTTGATCTATGATCTAACTGTATTTTTATGAAGGATGCAAATAGGTAAACACGACAAAATGAGAATATCAATATAAAATTGCACTAAGCATAAAAGTATATCTATAACCTATAAGACTTGTTATCATATGTTAATTTATATTGAATATTTCGAATTTCGAAAACATTATAAATCACAAAGCGGAAAAAGCTGTCAACAAGGGCAGTACGGGGGGAAGGAAGTAGGTGTTCTAATGGTAATCAAGTATGGAAGATTCAAATTAATAAGAGAATAATAACTAAACATAAGAAAATGGTTGAATTGCAAGAACACGTATTTGGATGAGAATACATCATCGTAATTTCAAAATAATGGGAAAAAATAATGAATTTTCAATCATTTAATCTCTTCCATGGATGTTGACTCCCTCTTCTCCTTCCTTTGACTACAAGGGAACCCAAATTATTTTTTCTTCAATGTATATAATCTTGTAATTTGACTGCTAAGATTTCCTATAACGTCCCCCCCATCCAATTATAATTTTATGATTTTTTTTTTTTTTTTGATAACAAAGATTTGCATACAAATATTAAAATTTGTATATAATCTTGTAATTTGACTGCTAAGATTTTCCTATAACGTCCCCCCCATCCAATTATAATCTTGTAATTTGACTGCTAAGATTTTGAGTTATAAAAAATCGTAAACCTCTCAGCATCGCTAGAAGCTCTTCCTTTCACTTGTTGGGGAATTTAAATGCGCAAATAAACAGAGACAGCAAGGGACCCATCGCAAAAAAGGGTGGAGCCCTCCTCCGGAAGGGATCCTAAAGCTTAATGTTGATGGGGCTTTATTTGAGGATCAATGCAGATACGGGATTGGGATGGTTCTTCGGGATGCAACAGGAAAGGTGATTTTCTCAGCCAGTAAACCAGAGAGGGGCAGTATGGACCCAATGGAGGCAGAGCTTCTAGCGATGCTGAGAGGTTTACAAATTTGTTTACCTTTGTCCATCCAGAATTTACAAGTAGAAAGTGATTCGGTGTTGGTGGTTCAAGAAGTGACAAAACTACAAGATGAATCTTTGTCCATATGGGGAAATTTGATACATGAGATTCGGCAGTTAATGAATAGATTCCCGAACATTGATGTAAGGCACGAAAGTCGCCTATTTAACTCAGCTGCACATTGTTTAGCTAGGAATTCATGGCATCTTAATGATTTGGTAGTGTGGTGGAATGATCCTCCGGACTTTGTTTCACACATTATTGAACATGATGCATTGATGTAACTCTCTTAAAGTTATTTTAATGAAATGTGCTTTGTTATCAAAAATAAAAAATAAAAAATAAAAAAACATAAACACAGATATTAAAATCAATGATCAAGCCTTCCGATTATCCAATGACATAATTGATCAAGATTTCCAAAGATGTTTATAATACTGATTTTTTATTTCGCAAAATAAATATATAAAGAAGTTGGTGGATCACGTGACCCACCAAGACCCACTATGGGTCCGCCAGTGGCTGGGTGTAAAGCCAAATCAAAATTACTGAGGCCTGTAGGATTTGCCCACCTGGCACTAGGTGCATTATGCTCCAACGATTGAATTCGAAAGTGCTTTACTTTTAATCCGCAATTTCAAAGTGCGGTCCATTTTTTGCTTGAATTTTAAATTCAATTATATTTTAAATGGTATATCTTTTTGTCCTTTGATGATTTTTTTACCAAACTTTATGCTCTAATTTTCTCAGTTACTTCTTAGCTGGGTTCTTCATCTCGTTTCTTCAGCTTTCTGATGTTTTATCGATCACTTCAACTATTCATTATTACTTCCAACCACCTAGTTACATCCAAATTTCCTCTTCATTCTTTAATCTTTAGCCACATTTTCTGGTGTTCAAGCCCAGTTTTCGAATATTCCATCTTTTGATCCCTTTTAGCATCATAATCCCTTCATTTTCACCTCTTTTTTAACTTCAAAGTAGGGGATTTGATTCTTCTTAAAAGCACATCTAGGTGTGAAATGCGGACGAGAAATGTCACAGACAATGAGTACGAAACTAAGCAATCAATTGTCAAGTTGACCGCTTAATGCATGATTAGAACCGTTTAGTCGTGCCTTTATTAAAAAAAAAAAAAATTAAAAAATAAATTACTTTTTCCTAGTCGCACAAGGATGATGATTTTGTATCGGACAACATGGGAGACGAATTAGATTAAGAAGATGATATTGAATTGAAGTTCGATAAAGAATTCTATGGTGCTATTTATATTATCATCATGCAATTATGATTTTGAGACTTATTATTTTATTAAAAACTTAAAAAGTGTGTATGAAATTTCTATAAATCTATTAAGTATGAACTTATTTAGTTGAAAGTTATAACTATGAAAATATTTGAGCTTTTGAATTTCGAAAATTGTATAATTGACTAATTGTAGGAGTTATCAAGTAAATATAGGGCCTGTTTGGTACGGCTTAAAATCCAATTAAAATTGAAAATATGGCCGTTATTGGGTCCCACCCGTCTAATAAAAGTCAACAATAACGGCTATATTTTCAATTTTAATCTGATTTTAATCTCTACCACACACCATTTGGTACGGCTTAAAATCCTATTAAAATTGAAAATATGGTCGTTATTGGATCCCACTCGTCTAATAAAAGTCAACAATAACGGCTATATTTTCAATTTTAATCTGATTTTAATCTCTACCACACACCCCCATAATATTTTATAATTTTAGATATTATGTGTGTATTATTTTAATTTTTAGAATGTTTTTCGGTTTTAGAATACTACCTATGAAATCAAAATGTGTAAAAAACTTTATAATGTTTTCTAAATATAGTTCTAGGGAAGAAACAAATACTAATTCAAAATGGGAACATATTTCTGATATATACAAGTGCAGTTTTATTCGAAAATGTATATTGTAAAAGAAAAATAAATTAGAATTTAGCAACTGAACGTCAATAACATACATTGTGTAATTTTACAAAAACAAGCGTCTTGAAATACTTAGCTTAGAAACATAGCAATCAAACTTTTAGCGAAGTTTTAATTTCAATTAGGTGAAAATGACAATTAAAGAGAAGAAAAACGTTTGGTGTGTAGTACTAAACGTTTTGAGCAGAGGTTGCAAGACTTGCTTCTTGTACTTGTGTAGACCAAAATATGCCGGGAATAAAATTACTCTGCATATTTATTCAACAAAATTAAATCACCATCAACTTCACTAGAACAGGCTTCATTGCCAACAAAATAGGATTAAAAATATTTTCACAGTTGAAATCAAAAGTCACATATTGACAAATAAGGACCAATAGTCATACTCATGCACTCCATTTACATATTAAGTTGTTGGATCATAGTAGCTGCTCAAGTTCAAGGCTATAGCTAGAGATTCCAATGATAGTTAGGCCACCTCTGAATGCTGCTCTACAGGTTCAGGTGCCTGCTGCACAAAAGAACCATAAACAAGAAACCCTCAATGAAGATATGTGTGTTTGTGTCTGTGTCTCTCTGTGTGTGTATATAATATAGTACCTCTTGAGTATGCTGATCTCTGGATAAAGACTTGAGCTGGCAGGTTTCCATGTTTGAAAGTAACTGGACAACAGTGTTCAGATGAGGTACACTGCAAGAACTGAATAATAAGAAAAGCGAAAAGAAGAAAGAAACAAAGCAAGTATACAATTAAGCCCCCGTTGGTTCATGGAACGCTAATAAATTAAATCATAGAACACACAGTTCTTTTTATATGATATCGATTATTATTCTGAATTATTAACCAAGGGCTTGGGCTACTCCTCTCGACAAAGTTGACCTTTTTAAGATGAAATCCAAGTCTATAATACCTACAACTCTGGATTTCAAACTAACAAATGCATAGAGTGGGAAAAGTCATTCTGCTTATAATACAATTCTAACTTGAATCAGGGTGGAATGATCTTTTCAGCTCTAAGCCACAAGTTAGAATTGTCTAAGGAAAATCAACAGGTCACCACCCCAAGTCCATAATAGTTACAAACAACACTAGCAAAATCACAAGATAACCTAGAAAAAATCATAGTTTATCATCGAATTCGAAAACCTGGAGTCTCCGCAGTACGAACTCATTCCAAAAAATCATCACCAAGTTGACCACTTTAAAAAGAAATTCAACATATTATAACTTGACAACGAAAAGCCAAAAATATCAAATCATAACCGCAGTTATTAACTCCCAACGTATCATATGAAGAAAAATAGAAAAGAAAATGCAAAAAAGGGAAAAATAGGATCTTTAAGGAGACAGGCAGAGGCAGACGGAGATGATGGCAGTGGCCTTAACTGAAACTCGGGTCTTAACTATATTCAACTGGTTTTCTACTTTTAATTAAAGATTCATCAAATGAATGGAATCAAACAGAAATCTTAATTATATTTTTCACTCGTTTTCTCCTTGAAGTCAGACCTTCGTTGTTAAACAAACCGCTAAACACCAGGTGAAAATTTAACATGCTATTCCTATATGTAAACGGAATACAACAGATACCTTTGCAATCCACTTTCCACATGTGCATCCAATGATGAAATTACCTGAGGCATCTGCTGCAACACCTGTATCAAACACAAAGGATTATAAGGATCAGGAGTCAAGAATCAAGATAGTATCATTTTCTGAAATGAATTTAAGCTCATGATTACCAACTCTGTGTTTTTTATTGTGGAGGTTTTAGCCAAAAGGTTTTTCGGAAGTTTCATTAGCTGGGCCTGCAAAGAAATACAGTATATCATTTATAATGCAGATTCTATCGTTATATCAAAGTTAATCTACAGAGCTAACAAGCAACCTTTCTAAGCAAAAAGTAAAATTCCTCAAGGTGAAAATTCGAAGAAAGATTTGCAAAATCGTCACAAGTTATTAGCATTAAGAATGCACAATTTATACAAAATAAAATACAAATGATTGTAAAATAGGGAAATATCACAGCAATTGCCTCCTACTACATACTTCCTCCATATTTTCTAATAGTTGAAGGATCTTGCCATTTTGTGTCCCTTGGACAACATTTTACTGAATTCATGAATAAGGTCGTGCCACTAAATTATCAAAAACCACTCTGCTGTATTTAATAAACGTCTTGATAGGAATGCAGTACATGTGAAACATTATTATAGGTTCTAGGTGGACAACCTCATTGCAACTACTCTTGTCATCATATATTAGTGTGTATTATGTAAACCTTCACCTCACCTGAAATAGAATACCAAAAGAAATACTGTATGTTACTAATAAAATTCACATCATATACTACTATTTGGAAGCTATGATTAATTGCAAAGCATAATATACAGTAAAAAATATGACGGGATATTTGATTTGGAATGAAGGCACTCAGAGAAAATACATTTAGGGACCTTCTGATGTGAAATTGATGCAAGTACATGTTCAAAGAAAATACATTTAGTGCATGTATGGAACACATTGCTAGACAAATGAGTACTGTTGAATAAGAAAAAGAGACTAATCTTCTCCAATATTTTTTCCCAAACCCATCCACTGCTGCTTATAATACATGCCATAAATCTTGTATTGCCAAGTTCTGATAATGTCTCAAAACACATAATTTGTTGAGGGCTTTCAATGCCCAATGATTGTACTCTATGGTTCCTCGGTTTAATGATCACTAGTTTTGGGAACTACAATTTCAATACTATCGTAACAAACAAAAAAATAAGAACATCCATTTCATCAATTACAATAAACTTCATTACCCACAGATTCCACTTAAAAAAAAATATCCAATCCATTCACCAAGACTAGAATACATGCACAATAAACATCAATTAACCAAATAATAAAAAAAAATTGATAGAATGATTAACTTCACTCTACTCACAGGTCCAACAAATAAACACACACAAGAAAGGGGCAGAGTGAGGGAAATGGTCTGACATGGGAAGGAGAGGACTGGAGCATGAGATGGAGAAGATTGGAGGTCGATTGTACGGACTGAGAGATTTGTTCCGCTACTATCGTCTTCGTAGACCCTTCTTTGATCGCCATGCTTGATGCGGCCATTTTCCTTTTTTATTTTTTATTTTTTTAACCTTTTTCCTCTATTTATCACTGATTTTAGAGATGCATCGCACTGGTTTCCAAGAACATAAAAATAAAAAGCAATCTGTCTATCTCGAATAATTTAGATTCTCGCTATATTTATATCAAAATTTATATAATAAATTATATAATATATTCACGATAGCAAAGGATACGAGCTTGTTGACCACTTTGTTCTATCTCAAAATGAAGTAAAGGATCCCACAATGCACATCTTGGACTTTGATCCCCTTAAAAATTTTGCATTTCAACCTGTTCTTTAATAAAATTTCAATTAATGTACTTTTAGCACAATAATTATATATATATATATAAAAAATGATGTTATTTAGTCCCTATTTTGCGATTAAAATCATATTTTTAATTAATTTTCATAATAGTTGAAAAATATACGATTAAAAATTTACGAACTTATGAAACATGTAATTAATATTAAATTTTAATTTAGATTTAGATTAAAAATTAAATTTTAATCTGTACCAAACAGGAGTCTAATTTAATTAGTACTACGCTTCAGTCTAAGTTGCACTTAGACGTTGAATAGTAAATACTAAATAGCATTAGTAAGACAAAGAAAAAGGCTTATGTTTAATAGATTATGAGTCGGATTTATCTCACGTTTTTCCATTTTATGATAATTCAAGAAGTAACTTTATGGTGGGAAGCATAGTTATAAAACTCGGTCCGGATCGATCAAATTGGAAAATTGACGACTTGGCCCTTGATCGGACCAGATAGACTAATTTGATAGAAATACAAATAACTCGATTAAAAATTGACTTTGATCGAGTTAATTGGTGGATTTAATATTAAACCACCGGCCCAGTTGATTGGATTTTGAAATTCTCTTTCAAAATTTATGAGGACCTCTCAGGAAAATAATTGATTTCTCACCACTGAACCACATTGAGTGTTGTAGGTTTTAAATGCATTTGAATTCTCTTTTAACTGGTAGGACTTGGCTCTGCACTCCACGTAGCCCAGCCAATTCAACCAATGGCGGACCCAGCACCCGGCCAGGGGGGGCTGTCACTTGTGCTGAGCGACGTCGGAAGAATTTTTGGGCAGAAGATGGCGGGCTGCGTTGGTCTGATTCTTCTTCTCCGATTTCTTTCTTTTGATTTCTGCTGCTGCTGGGGCATGGGCTAGGTTCTTTCCTTTTTCTTTTTCTTTTTCTTGTTGTAAGACTGGGCCATTGTTGCTAGCTAACCCAGAACTTTTTTTTTTTTCCAATTGGTTGGCCGATTGGGCCATCTTTTTTTTAGGCCTAATAGTTAATTATATAGGCTTAGCCCATCCC
>CAIGRO010167408.1:0-12289 GCA_903798355.1 Fraxinus baroniana
CTAGTTTCAGTGTCCCAAAATACTTTTGTGTGGATTGAAAGAGAAAGAGAGAGAAGGATTAATGAAAAAATAAAAGAGACTGTTAGGGTTCAGATTAATATATTTTATTTGGGAGGGTACTTTACTGTTTTTGCGTACGCAGAATTTATTTTCTGGATTTATTTGGGATTTTCCTTTTTATATTTTTGTCATTTTTCTTTGTTCGTAATTTTCATGCAATTTTAGTATGTGTTGGGCAAATTTATAAATAGTTTATAAATAATAAATAATAAATGATATAGTGGTTGGTACATGGATAATAAATAATACTAATATAAATATATTATTTAAATTAATGTTTGATTTTGATTGAATGGAAACCAACATTTTTAAATTAGAATAATAAAAATCATTTTTATTGAGGAGGAAAATCAGAGCATATACCTTGACGTACTAGCAATTTAATTTGTAGCCTTTAAAAAAAAAAATCATAGCTGGTCTTCGAGTTCCATGACAATTATATAATTCGTTCTCAATAACAAAAACAATCTAGTTTGTATGTATATATAGGTGAGGCAACTATTTCTCTTCTATATCTTACTTCGCTTGTACGTAGGGATGGCAAAAAAGTTCGACGACTCGGCCCGTAAAAAGCTCGAGTCAGGCCCGGCTCGGGCTCAATTATACCAAGTCGAGGCTCAGGCCGAGCCCCATTTTGGGGAGTAGGCTCAAGTCCGGGCTGGCCCGTGATCCAAGCGAGCCTGTCCATTTAAAAAATAAAAATTTAAAATAATTTTTTTTTATACGAGCTGTCTAATAGCTGCCTGCAAAGACTCCTCTTTATATTTTAAAATAAAATAATAAGAAACAAACAAAAAACCCGAACCAACTCTGGCCGAGCCTCATTTTTTTGGCCGGGCTTTGCTCAGCTCCGACTTGACTCGAGCTTTTTTTTTTTTTTGGCTCAGGTTCGGCTCAACTCGTTGACATATGTACATGTATGAGGCATCTTAGGGGTCATGGAAGTTAGTGGGGCTGGGGGTGTTGGGGAAAAAAACTTCAATGGATGGTACTCTATGCATTCGTGTATGGCAATTCATGTAAATGAAAATACTCCAGACATTAAGTAATTGAAAATGCAATATCTCGACACCTGAAGTGGTAAGAGATAAATAAAGTGGATGTAAGATGTCAAGGTGTTGCATTATGGATGGCTCGAGGAACAAGATATCGTGATTTGAATGAACAATCTTACCACATGTTTATATATGACCGTCTATTGTAGTGTTTCTCGTAACTTGGACCTGATGAATATTACCCGATTCTTTCCAAATTTAATGAAAATTGGAGTATTGAGTTTTCTATCCATTATATACTATATTTTATATTCGGATAGGTTGAACTGCAGAAGTTTGCTGAGGGCACAAGTTTAAAGTTTAACACGAAAGTTAGGTTTCTGAAGTATTTTAGAATGTTGATACATAAAGGTCATTTCTTCAGCAATAGATGCTAGGAATAACAATAAAACTAAATTAGTTACTATGTGAAGAAATTCAAATCTCAAGCTTGAAGAAGCAGTTGAAGTTCATGTGTACAATGGAAGAGATTTAAGGAAAAAGAACATCTGTGTTATAATTCTAAATTCATGCATCAAATTCTATATATAGAAAATAACACAAGAAAAGATGGATTAAAATCAGAATACGTGATCAGACAGATCTATATTATCAGTACACAGTAAATTCTGCCACCAAACTCTTAATATTTGGCTGCTTCACTAGATCTTACACTTGTTATTTAGCTTTTGTTACATATTTATAATAAATATTTCATATATAAAAAATGCAAATTTACTTGCAAATGATTGAAAGTGAAAAAATAAATAAATAAATAAATAAAATCATTTTCTTGAAAGACAACATTTTTGTACCTCGGAGCACATCTCTGTATTTATAACTTGACATTTGACAAAGACGGGCTTAAAGTCCATCAAACTGACCTACAAAACATATTCCTATTGTATGCAGTTGCCCTGCAACTATAGCTCACTTTGTAATTGTGTACCCTCTTTTTCTACTTGTGGGGTAGATGTAGCAGTATCAGAGGCTGCATCGTCTACTAGTGGAACGGAGGTTGTAGAATCAGAGTCTACATCATCAATGGTCATATTTGATACTTCAGCCGCAAGCGAGCTACCTTCTTCTCCACTCAAGGATGGTAACGGGTATACCTTGGGAGGAGCAGTTGCATCATTGGCAAAAGAACCATTAAGAGGAAGCCCAGGGGATGAACTGGGAGTGGTGGAAAAATCCAGGGATGGAGTGCCATTAATTGAAGGTGAAGGTGATCCATTAGAAAAGGCAGTCGCAGCAGGAGATGGGGTGGCATCAATGGAAGGTTCCGGTGATGCACCACGACTAGAAGCAGCAGGCGATGGGGACAACTGCTCGTCCACAGGTTGCTGAAGACTCCAATACATTATACTTGCGGTAAGAGTAAGGATCATCTTTTGGTTTACCTGACATAGCATCAGCAAATGTGATGTCAGGATACAATATTATCTCGAACTGCACATGATCAGAAGAAACAATTCAAACACGACCCTAAACCTTTCGACAATCACACAAAATGAAGATATAAAAGATTTTCTGATTTAAACTACTGAATAAATGCAAAACAGCATGTTGTAACAGCTTCTGAAACCTGTGAAATTACATGTAAATGCATCATTTACGCATCAGGTAAAAATCCTGTTTTCCACTCAACATACAATGTAAGTGCATATTTTCGAGAGCTTAAATTATAATACTGTTTGCCACTCAACATACAATGCAAGTGCATGTTTTCGAGAGCTTAAACTATAATTTAAGCTGGTCAAACATATTCTTTTATCCACACATTTAGTATGACACTCAACTACTAAGTATCCACACATTTCATAGAACCCACAACTTATAATCACTTAAAAGCACTCCCAAACATGCTCTAAGTTAACCAACTTTTTTTTATTCCAAAGTGGTTACTAAAGTTTGCTTTTTGGTTTAGTGAGGTTATTCAATCAAATCTGCTAATTTTGCTGATGGAATATCCGGCGTGGAGACTCCTTATTAAGGAAATAAATCTGATAAATATAGATAAACTTCCCTATAGGTTGAGTGACTACAATGTTTTCCACCTTTTGTGTATAATGTGTTGTCCATTTGCTGTTGTTTTCAGATACATGTAGTGGCAAAAACAAGCACTTAAATCATTTTAAAGCTTCCCTACACTATTGTGGAGCAGACTGCTCACTTTGATATAAAGAAAGAAATCGAAAAATCTGATCACCCGCGAGAAAATGTGATGACTGAAATTGTATTTCTCACCTCCATGATATCTTCAGGCAACAAGAAGATGGAACAGCCAAGCTTCCTGGCAACACTGATTATATAAGTAGCATTCAGCTTCTTCTCCTCATCTGCCCCAAGAATTAAAAATGGTCGAGTCAAATTCCCAATATACAGTTTGTGTTAATTCCAAAACATAGTCGATGCTGACACTAAATTTAAAAGTGAAAATAAAATAAACAAAACAAGGAAACGCCAATGAAAGTACATTAATCTCCGTACTGAAGATGTTAATTGAGTGCAAAGTGTAAACTAATATTGGGTCAATTCCACTGAGGAATGATTAAAAAAATGCAGAAAACTGAAAAAACTCTTATTCATTTCCTTGTCGATTGAGAAACTATCTAGTTCAGAGAAAGGAGAAAAAAGTGTGATGAAACTATTTTCCAGGCTGCTCCACAGTGGTAAAGTCTCATTTTGTGTGTTGGTCGAAGTTACAATAGTCACGTTGAACCCTGGAATATGTTCAAAGCTTTCGAAATGATCTTCCAGTTCTTCATAATGTTGGGCCGTAACAAAGTTTCCTACCAGAAAGTTCTGGTGCTACAATCTGGCAAAGGCAATTACACTATTATAGAAGTAAGGACCACCCATTATAGTTCTTACATCCCCTGCATATTCGCTGCATATTTCAGATTGAAGTTTTTAGCAATCAATCAGGGTTTTTCATTACGATCTGCAGTTGAGAATTTGCCTGTCCAACTACCAAGTTCATTTTCACAAGAAATTTACAGTTGCAACATACCACTTTCACCCTTGGTAACGAGATTCCAATTAACAACTCGTGGCTCAACTGCACTGAGAAGCTCGAGAAAGAATAATCCACTTGAAAGGTTCTTGTCCTACATACACGTTCAAAGAACACATCATCACCAAGCCATTATAGCTTATCACGCAACAGTCATTTCTTTAAACACATTAGTACGTTTTGTGACATATGTTTGCTGGTGATAATTTTTCAAGAAAAAGGCGTTCAATCTCAACCTTAAAACTTTCCATTTGAGATGTTCTGCCTGAATGCTTCACTTTTTTGTTAGCCCAAGTTAGTATATCAGCGTCAGAAAACTCCTTTCCTTGGGAACGGGATCTTAAGTTCTTCAGGAGTTGAAGCATATTGAACCTCATTAGCTGCCAAAGGAAAGCTGAAAGAAAAAAGAGGTTAACACACAATTATCTAGTTTCATATTTGGTTTTAGTTTCATCGGAAGCTACAACCAGTCTAGGAAGTTAAAATAAGATGTCTAAACCTCATCACATGCCAAAAGAAATCCAAAAAAAATAGAAATAGGTAAACACCAAAATGAGTTCAGGAAGTGAAGAAAAATGAGGTTCAGAAACCAAAGGAAACAATGAAACAAAAATATTAGCAGTATATGAATAAAATAATGCTAGTGGACTCCTAACTATCAATCACGACCTAATGAAGCAAAGAAGCAGGAAGGTGAATGCCCAAGCATGTGATGTGGCATAACACATTCAAATATAAATCAGCTATCTTTCATCCCTTCATGCCAAAATCTCATTGAATTTGTATACAATCATATGTAGCATGAAAGAAAAAATTTGCCAATCTGAACACTTCAATTGGGCTTTATAGTTCCCATAAGAAAGTTCTGTAACTGAGGCCATAAACGCTTGGCCACTTTTGTCATTTAATAAAAATGCCGATAAGCTGAACTTGACCGAACTAACCTCACACTGTCAGTAGTATTTCAAATTTCATGTTTATTCAAGAAAAATCAATATGTATTTCCCTTTTCAATGGGATGACACAACTATACAAATGAAACTCCAAATTAGACTCAGCAGACTACATGTTTACATTTAACGGGGGCCAATAAGAAGTCAATTCCATGGACCAATGGCTTCTAAATTGGAAGTCTGTTTGTCTTATCACATACACTCATTTAAATATTTTTTTCTCTTTCAGTTAGCACAACAATATATTGGATGATACAGGAAACAAATCAATCGTGCAGCATTAAAATCCTGCATCAAAACAAAAGTCAATAAAGAATACTAGAAAAATGAAATCAGGTACTCAGGGTACCATCCATGCCAAATCTGGTTTCAAACCTTTTTTGGCTGATTTAGTCAGAAAAATCGGTTTCTTTCTCTTTTACAGTTGTGTGTTTGTTTAGCACCAAATAAATGCTGTTTTTTCCTATTTACTTTGCATATTGGTTATTCAAGTAATCATGAACAGTTGGTGTAATTCAAACTAAAAGAGGCCCAAATGACAAGTTCATTTTCTTAATAGAGCAAGGTGAGCACATTACCAAGTATGAGTTTCTTATTCCCTTGTACAAAATCATTTCCAGCTACGTTGACTAGGGAAAGCTTCAACTGCTTCCCTATTCCAACGACTTGGTTGCAATTCTCTACTTTTCTGAATGGCATTCTTATAGGAGGTTTGGTTGCCTGCTTCCAGTTGACAGATCCTGGAGAAACTTTATCCAGCACTTCCAGAAGGATCCACCTGCAGATGTAGCAGGTTTACTATATTCAAGAAACTGGTAATTCTGATGTCCGAAGGAGTGAACTCCAAACAGATGGTAGATCTGATTAAACAACTTCAAAACTAGGAACCATCAATGCGGACATTATTTTAGGACATGAAACAATCATGCCAACATTCAATTTTTCAAAATAGTACAGACATGACATGTCCACGACATGTTGATTAAATAATTTTTTTTATTCTTTTCATTCTTTATATTTTATATTTTAAAGTAAATTTATTTTTGTTAATTTCGACGTGTCGAAAATGTATCTTGCGTATCGGCAATGTATCTCCCAACATATCGGCAATGTGTTGACAACATGTCTAACGGTAGTAAACCAAAATATAATTTGGATACGCCACCTGACATTTCTCGATGTCGTGTTGGACACAGACACTGTGCATCTCCCGGAGTGTGGGAATTTGTTTCGGTGATAAGTTCAATTGTACAAAACCAAAAAATAATTTGTACATGCCACCTAGTGTTTTCAACATGCCGGACACCAACTCGTTGTTGCCCAGAGGTTGTCGCATCCTAGAATTTTGCATTGTTTCGAGTTAATGTACAACATTTTCATAGAGATGAAAAACTCACCCATTTCTAACATCCTCAAACAAGTTATTGACATAAGAGGCAATTCCCAGACTATTGATCCATAAGCGAAAGCATCTCTCTTCTCTAGATATTAGTTCATCATCTGTCATCATCTCTGCGAAAGAGATATTTTTGTTGTCTGTAGACAAGCCATTCCTGAGAAAAAAAAACAATTCCTTAAAACTTTTTCAGACACGTGGTAACAAATATGAGAGCAAGATCAAATTAAAGAAAAGCAGAAAGATTTTCTGAACAATATTACTACTCAAGGTTCTAAAATAAGCTTAGAGTATGTGTGGGAAACATTGTCAAGTTACTTACAATTTTTGGTCAAACTTTAATTTTGACTTCAATTACAACTACTGCCCACTTATTATCCACACATTTCATGCGACCCATTACTCCTCTCATTATAATCTCCTTACAAGGATTATAACCCAAGCACACACTTAATTGCAGTAGAGGTTCTTTCATCATGCAAGCTACCAATGAGTGCCTTGTTTATAGGTTCTAGGCTTGATTACCTGAAAATTTACTAAGCATTCCAAAATAATATTTAAGAACTAAGTATCACGTTGATGGCTAATGGCCTTCATCCCACAATATTTGTAAAATAATAGCAGCAGTAAATTTCAAGCTAAGAAGTTTTAACGTCAGATGTTGAACATTTTAAAGGGTTTCAGAGGGAGGCATGCATAGACAGAGAGAACATGACCTGCAAAAACAGTCGCTACTTAGTGGCAGTAATAAAAGTTCATTATTGTTCTTTTTCTGTCCAACGAAGACATAATTTCATTGCTCAAGAAACGTAGCCATGGCAGTAAAAGAATAAATAGCTTTCAAAATTAAAATATCTCCAGTTACCATAATCAATAGAGTTAATTTCTTACCTCTGGTGGAATATCTGCGCAACAAATGCAAGATTTAAATTGGGCGACCCTTCAACTATATCCTTTGGAGATATATATCTTTTGCAGTCCATTCTCTCTGCATGATCAAGAATCAAATTAGCCCTTTCGGTGGCATCTTTGGCACCTAAGGTGGCAGGGCTGCAGTGTTCCGGCGCAAGTACATTAAGCAGGTAAGCATAAGCCTCTCCGTCCTGAAGAACATAAGCATGTGATGTGATGTAGAAATAAAAAATAGCTATCAATTACAGAGATGAAAAGAACAATAAAGCTGTTCGCGATACTGGAATTCTAAGCAGAAGGGCAGTATGCTCCTACGATTATGCATTTTCAAGAAAAGCAGCACTGAAAAGCTATATGTCAGCCCCAAAATATTTTCTCCAAACCAAAAACTAACCCTCATGTCCAATCGAGACAGTAATTTTTACCCTCAATCTAGGAAAGTGATTGCAAGTTTTTGTTCTTGCTCGCCACGAACCTAGCGGAAAAACTTCCTAGCCCTCTCAAAAATTTCGTTTGTCCTCAAAAGACCCCCCCCCCCCCCCAAACCCAAAAAAAAAAAGCAGAATACGAAGTTCCAAACAAAGACGTACCTTCACGTCCGAAGAAAAATTCGTTACAGTTTTCTCGTAGCCTGCTTTCTTGAGATGGAAATTCATCCATTTAAGCAATAGCTTCTCTGGAGCTAGTCCCATAAGCTCCTCAACATCCTGGAAATAATACAGAAACCTGATAAGTTGTACATATTGGGCTGAATTCCAACTTGCACCTTTGGTAAGGGAAAAAAATGACACTGAAAATTTATCGAGATTTGAAGGGATATCTTGTTAATTACGTTGTTGTCTTCCACCAGTTCTACCAGCTGGGGTGTCTTTCTGAGGTTGAGATCAGCCAGTAGTTGAATCTGAAGTGCCACCAGCAAATGCAATCCGAAGTTAAGAAATCAGAAAAGGTCAACCAGTAAGACTAAACTTAACAATGAGCATCAACATACAAAGCAATACTTTTCTTTCTGCCTCTTTTTCTTCTCTCTGCCATAAAGAAGCTACAAAATGTAATATAGACTAAGGGCACTAACCTTTATAATTTGAGAAATTAACCCGAGTAGCAAATGAGGCTGAAAAGATGAAAGATTTATAAAAATTTGTCAGGCAAATAATATACATATTATACGTGCTTATTAGCAAATTGGTTCCACTCACTCTTCCTTCAATCAAGTCTTGAGTACCAATATTGACTACTGTACAGCCAATAGCTTTTGCAGAGTTAAGGCAAAGTGTATGATTCTCATTTCTTTCCCATGGATTGAGTACCCGTTTGGTGTTGATAGCCCTCTCATCTATTGTCCCCGGTACAGCAACATTGATTAGCTTACTGCATAAGGCCACAGGACATCAAGCCAAGACTTGAAAAAATAAAAATAAAAAATCAATGCATGTAAAAATGGAACATGAAGCGTCCGTGCTTAAATACCATAGTAGGACTCCATCTTTTGCAAGATCAAATAAAGCATTTGAAGATGGATCGATGGGAAGGAACTGCTTCAAAAATGGGTCATCTCTGAGATAGCTGTTGATATGAGCAACATATGATGCCTTCTCAGAGTCATTGATAGTGTGAAGAAGAGTGGTTGTGGTGGCCTTAAGGAATGATGACGAGTGTTTTGAATTCCCCACTTTCTCAGTAGCTCGATTGTGTAAATCCAAATACATCTGCTCATCCAAAGTGCCAAAAAAGTTGTTAGCAAAAGCGCATCAGAATCCTAGTACAAGTTAATATAAATTTTCATCATTGTTCATAATTCCTTTCCACCAGTCATATTAAAGCTAGAACCACTCTTCTACAATAACAATAACGATAATCATGAAGATGCATTGCTTTCATGTAGATAGATAGCAGAGTTTAGCCAATAATCCGCTGGATATAGGAAAACTCACCCTGAGAAAGCCTTCGAAATCAATCTCATTGGTAAAATCAGAATTTGATTCTTCCAACACTCTCCTGATCTCCTCCTCGTTGAGCTTGTCACTGAAAGCCTTTAGTTTTGACATCAAAGAAGGCAAATCCCCAACTGTAACTTTGCCATTCTGATTCTTTATGGATATGAACTAAAAACAAAAAACAAGGCCAAGAACAATAACAAGAACCCCACATTTCAAACATCAGTTCAGTACACAACAATGCCCAAAAACAAGGTCCAAACTCATCATTGTGAAAGCAAATTTATTTCATCGCACAATTCAACAATGGTACCAAAAAAATTAATTAGCAAAAAAAAAAAAAAATGGTTAAACGGAAGTTACTTTGGATTTGAGGCTCCGAAGTTCGACTTGTGTAAACTGGCTCTGAAGCCATTGATCGGACACGATAACTCCCACAAAACTAGACATTCCTCGAAGCCCCCGCTCTTTCACAAATCACGGGGAAAATGATCAAACGCACTCCAATGATACGACTAATCAGCAACCCACGATTCTAAATATTGTCTCGATCCAGGGAATATATACCCAATACTTCAATATATCTCAAATTATATCTTCACCTCCTGACAAATATAATCACACAAAACAAATCACAATCCAATACGTTCACATGCAGTAAGTATTTTGTGCTCAATCCAAGATAACTACATAAATCCCTTCTTGAAAATCCGATACTCAGTAACTGGGCTTTCGTCAATTTACTTAATACATCCATTTACAGGCAATTCGCGATTGAATAGGCAATGAAACAGGGCGATATACGTACCCGGAAGAAAATCCGATATTTCGGCAACTGGGTTTTCCTTTTCTTCTTGTGTAAATTAATCTGCAGTCTGTCAATTTACATACATATATTTTAGCAATTGCTTCAGCGAAGGGCAAAGAGATTCAGAGATTAAATTTTGGGCAGCTGACACGCAAAGCCTACGAGGAAGAGAACATGAGCCAGTTAATAGGCGATTGTCTAGAGGCCCATTTTGATAAGGTGAGATCTCCACGCGCTTTATTGGAGTGAGAATTACAACGCGCTCTGTTTGTAGAACAGCTCATCGTCTCGGTTTACAGGCTAGTTATATCGTCATTTATGTGGCTTTTTTTAAAAAAATTTAAAATGTTTAGATAAATATATTTACATCTCAAATTATTCAATGTTATAAATTGCATAGTAATTATTAAAAAAATATAAATTATAATCCTAATTAAATATAAATTCGAAATCTCATCAATTAAAAAATTGATAAAATTTTAGTGATTTTTTGTTGTTTTTAATTGATCAAATTTTAGCAATTTTTTGTCGAATAATCCTTTAATATGCTCTTTTAAAGGTTGGAAAAAACAAATTGATGATTAACAATTTAACTTTTCTAAAAGGAAAATGTGGGATAAATTTATCTCCTTTTTGAGGTCAAGATCTAGTTAAAGTAGAAAGAGTGAAATCTCATCAAATCATTGATCAGAATTCAAACCATTTTTTAGAGAAAAGGTAAAATTGAGGCCTCGTAAAGTTCAATAGTGTGGGTCGTGTGAAGTCTCGTAAAGCTCAACATTGTATAAGAATTGGTGCTCCTTGTTTATAAGTTACCGAAAGCGTTATAAATGGTTAGATTGCATCATAAGTCAATCAACATGGTGAAAATGTCTTGCTCCGTTGCTCGTGTCAGAGAGCTCGATAACGGAGGACGTAGATCATTACTTTGGATCGAACTTCCACAATTATACCGTTTGCATCATCTATCCCTTTTACATATCGCTTTTATATTTGTACTTATTATTTGAATTAATTTATTCAGTCTTTACTTGCTTATTTAAATTAATTTTTCGAAAAAATTTTAAAAATCAATTCACCATCCTCTTAGTTAGTTATTCTTGGGCTTTCATTATATTCATAGTTTTTTTCGTCACATTCTTATTTTTAACACTTCATTTGTCGGATCTCGTTCTTAATAATGATTTTCGTCTAAAATATTGTTAATGTACTTTAAAATGAGGGTCAAATATTCAATCGCATTTAACATTGTTATTTGTTTTGTTTATAAAAATATAATAGGCAAATGATTTTTTTTTTACCATATCTTAAAGAAAATTTTGGAGAGAAACAATAAGCAGGAACAATTTTTGTTAATTCCATAATGAGAATGCAATAAAAAAAAAAAAATAATAAAAATATATATATATATATATTGACTATAAGAATTGTTAGTTTGTTTAATCTGTATTAGAAAACCTAACAATGAAATTCGAAGCCAACGTAGACTAAACATGGCATGCTATGGAATAAATTTTCGTTTGCATCACTTCAACAAGTCCATGTTTGATAACCATTATTTTAGAAAAATATAGTTTAAATAGTGATTTTTAGGAGAAGGTGTTGTTAAAAGATATGGAATAATTTTGGATTTAGGGCGTGTTTGAGCCACATTATTTTAGAATAATGTATTCTGGAATAGTAGATTGATGGAGAATGTGTGGTTGAAAAAGAAGGAAAAGTTATTGATGTGATGGGAAATATTATTTTATTGAATAATGTGTAGTTGAAAATGAGTAGAATAATGAAAATGAAAATTTTAATGTGTACCAAATATGGGCTAATTTTANGGTGCACATTAGAATGAGAGAATGCATTTTTTTGATGTGATGTGATGAGAAATATGTGGTTGAAAAAGAAGGAAAAGTTATTGATGTGATGAAAAATATTATTTTATTGAAGAATGTGTGGTTGAAGATGAGTAGAAGAATGAAAATGAAAATTTTAATGTGTACCAAATATGGGCTTACGAGTAGAATATTTTATTGTGCCATGTTTAGCCCTCGTTAAATGAAAATTCATTTTTCTCTCTTTGCTTACCAGTCATACATTTTTCAATAAAATAATATTACACATAAACCTAAAAACATTTCATTATTTTTCAATCACATATTTTTCTGAAAATTATTAA
>CAIGRO010167422.1:0-12225 GCA_903798355.1 Fraxinus baroniana
AGGGCTAGAAACGTCCAAAAAATGATTCTCCCTCCATGTGATATTTAGATATATTATAGATTATTAATGTCTGGGGTAGAAGTAAGTGGTGGGAATAGTGAGGTATTTCCATGGCTGAAACCTTTGCCAGTAGCTCTAGAGTACCACACAACCCTAGCTGAGTTTCAAGATCTGATTTCTTACATTTCAAGATTGAAAAGGAAGCCTCCAAATATGAGATTTGCAAAATAATTCCTCCTGTGCCGGCACCGTCTAAGAAGACTGCCATTGCGAATTTAAACAAGTCCCTTTTGGAGATAAATCCTCTCGGTAAGTTAGTAGTTAATTTTCAAAGCAGATATATGTAGTTGAAATTTAGGATGAGTTCGGAATTCATTGTCATGAATTTAAGTTGGAGGAGATAGTGATAGTGCATTTGAGGTGATGGTGGTGATGAGTGATGACTGGTGGTGGATTGTGGTGCTGGTTGATGGTGATTATTTGTGA
Organism: Fraxinus baroniana; assembly: GCA_903798355.1. Taxonomy (NCBI): domain Eukaryota; kingdom Viridiplantae; phylum Streptophyta; class Magnoliopsida; order Lamiales; family Oleaceae; genus Fraxinus; species Fraxinus baroniana. The sequence continues at coordinate 487 of CAIGRO010167422.1, forward strand.
CCAAATATGGGTGTAATGTGACTGGGTGTGACCAATTTTGTGTTAATTGTGATCGATTGTGACTTGATCATATACGGTCACAATTAAGATTCAATTGGTCACGGACAGTCACGCCGAACACAAATTTGATCATAGTTAGTCACATTAAATACAAAATTGGTCACAATTAGTCATAGACAGTCACACTGAACACAAAATTGATTACAGTTAGTCACATTGAATACCAACTTGGTCACAATTAGTCACGGATAACACATGTTAGTGGCTTGATTATATAAAGCGACTTGAATTTTTTCTTATAATTTTTTAGGAGGTGGAGACAGGGATGGGGTGGTGGTAGGTGAATCTATGGGGGTGGGGGTGTGCTTTTCAGTTTTTAATTTCTGGAAATCTTTAACTCACCGGAGCGGTCGTTGAAGTGATCACCGGAACAATTGTCAGAGTGATCGTTAGAACAGTCGTCGAAGTGATCGCCAGAGTTGATGGCCGTCTCCGATAGAGAGGTGGAGGGAAGACGGTGTAGTTGGGTGAGAGGATGTAGTGGTGAGGTGGCATGGGTAAAAATAATTTGTGTGTATTATATTATATTTTAATATTTAATTATCACCTGATTTTTGAAATATTTTAATGATTTTGTTATTTATGAAATGTGATATTTAAAATTATGAGTTATGTATTTCCCCCTTTTATCAATTATTATTAGAAATTCTTAAAAGTATGATTTTAAACTTAACTAAATAGATGCTAAATTTCACTTTCCAATTAAGTGACCAATTTTTGCATTTAATTTGATTTTAAATTATGGTTTACCCAGTGATGTAAAATGTATATTACACGAGTTAAAATATAAATATTGAATTAAATTCTCAATCCTCTTGTTACATATATTCAATTCAATGCCTTGCAAAAATGTTGGAACATTTCCAAAATTAACTCATGTTTGGTACACATTAAAATTAAAATTTTCATTTTTTTACTCATTTTCAGCCACACATTCTTCAATAAAATAAAATAAAATCACTTGATTAGCAAAACCTTTCTGCAAACATTGATCTATTGAATGAAGAATTGCGCCATTTTCCAATTCCTACAATAGTTGCTAAGGTACTGGAATAAAAAAATAATTCAACATTAGATTCATTCATTTGCAACACGGATTGCTTGTATTCGATGACTACATACCTGATTTGGCACCAGAAGAAGTGCTTGAGAAATCTCAAATCTATTTCGTGCTACCGAAAATTGGGCTTCAGTATTTTTTTCGGAGCCCGATAAAATCAGATAAAGTTTGTTATTGTAGTATGAAGGAAATCTATATAAATCATTAAGAAACTTGTGCAGTGCTCTTCACTGCGTCGATGCCCAATTGTAAACAACCTATTACTTGTTTAAAAACGCGTGCTTACAACATGAAAAGGAAGCAAATAACAGCTAAGCAAGATGAAGATTATTGTAGAAGAGGAAGTGAGTTGGATCGAAATTTTTAGACGAGGAGCGAGGTTTTCTCTCTTGGAACTGGGTTCATTTCTGTAAGTTAAGGAGGGTTTGTCTTCTGCAATTGAATTACGTTTTTGGGGTTGGGGCTTTTAGGACGTATTAATTACGTTGTTAGATGATAATTAGTTTCAAAGTGCATTGTTTGTTCAATTTAGTCAAGTTAATATGGAAAAGGGCCTAATTAACTCTTACTAAAAATAATAATTTTGAGCCTAGCACCTTGGGCCTTACTGGGCTCCACCCCTGTATATATTATAAGGACATCATACTTTGGTGATATTAAATGTTGCCCCGTCAATAGTACGCTAATATGGTGTCGTTCGAGTATATTAAGAATCATATGAAAGTTGTGAATGATCAATATATGATTTGCCACCCTTCGTTAGTAAATAATTATTATCTACATTTCATTCAGTTAATTTGATAACGAAATCCTTAGCTAATGTGTACTTATAAGTCGAAAAAGAGTTTTTTTACTTGCATTGATTTAATAGTGGAATAAAAGATATGATCGATAATTGAGATTAACACACATTCATATTCGTAATTGACACACATTTTTCGTCACATATATTACTCGACACATTGCTAGATGTCTCGAGAACCTAATGTATCACACACAAAATGGGAATTAAAAGAACGAGATTCACCAATTAATTAATTATCAATTAGTTAATTAATTAATTGTGTTACTTGTTATCCGTTCTGAATTAATTCATAGATCAAATTTAATTAATTCAATTAACTAAATATTGGATCGGGTTGAATTTAATAGACGGATCGGGCCCACTTGGACTAATATTAATAAGCTATTAAAGTTGCAGAAATAATTGGACACAACTCATTATCTTGTTAGCACAAGAAAAGAGAAACCATAATTCTCTCATTCTTGTTTCTTGTATAGATTTTCATTGAAATCTGGACAATTAGACATCTATGGATTGCATATCGTGATTGTTCAAGTTTAAGACAAGCAAATGAGTTTGCAGAATTCAACAAATGTATATTATCTATCATCATTTCTATCTAACCACAAAATATATCTTTGGTGAAAAATGAAATTATTTTATTTTCCGCCGTGCATAATTAAGTAAATTCCCAAAATCTGCCCGTATTCCCTATTCAATTATATCACTTTTTTTTACCGAATGGTTGGACTCCAGTATATGAAAGAAATGTTTCACAATCTTTAAGATTGGTGATTTCTTGTTTGACACACTTTTATATTATAATGTTCCTTTATCCCGTTATTTTTCTTGCATGAAACCCTTGTCTTTATAATTGTTAAAGCCATATCAGCGCGTCCCTTAAAGTTTTGATGCTCAAGAATATGCATGAATTTTCATTTATATGCATGAATTTTCATCCACTTTATATGGTAGTTTCAAATGAATATGCATGAATTTTCATCCACTTTATATATTATTGATTTGGAATTGCATCATCTTTCAACTTGCCTACTTTATGTGTAAAGTTCAAAATCCAGGTAAACACACATGCATACTTTATGTCTTCAAAATCTTGTTTATACTTTGTCTGAGAAAAAGTACAAATCTCGAGTGTAGACATTTATAAAGTTTTGATGTTCTTGCTGTCTTCGTGAATGCACAATTCATATAACATTAACCTTTAGGGTGCGCTCGGTAGAGATTAAAATGGGATTAAAATTGAAAAATTAGTCATTATTGTTGACTTTTATTAGACGAGTGAGATCCAATAACGATAATATTTTCAATTTTAATTGGATTTTAAACTGTACCGAACATAGTCTCAATGTATCCCATAAGTGCATTTGTGTTTCCAAATGCTTCATGATATTGGTGTGCGAAAATAACGTCTTGAGAAAAGTGTCAACACATAAGACCCCGTTTGAACCTCATTTTTAGTATAGAATGCATTTTGTAATAAAAGATTAATGAAGACTGTGTAGTTAAAAATGAAGAATTTTTTTTTTCGGGTTGCATGTAATATTATTTTATTGAAAAATGGATGGTTAAAAAAAAAGAGAAGAATATATTTTTAAAAAAATGGGGATCAAAGAAGGGCATACTTTAAAATTAGGTTATTCGTTGAGGAGTGGAGGTCTCCAATTCAAACTTTTCTATCTAAACTCAAAATTCTACTATTTCAAACTTCTTACGCACCTTTCTTATGTTATCATGACTTCCACCAACAAAAACTTTCTTAGCCCCTTTCATTCGCATTTTTTTTACTCATTTTCAATCACATATTTTTCAATAAAATAATATTTTTCATTACATCAATAATTTTTCTTTCTTTTTTAACCACATATTCCTCATCACATTACTTCAAAAAAAAATTACATTCTCTCATTTTAATATGCACCAAACACACTCTTAACGAGAAATCGAAACCACGTCATAAAGTGATTTTTTTTTAAGTAGGTATATATTAGAATAATGAAAGATGTTCGGATAAGTGTCTTACGTCACATCAATTTATTAATGAATAAGTTTATGGCGAGTCTTATATATAAATTAAATTTATTGTTTATTAATAAATTGATGTACCATGCCACTAATAATTAACCTAAGCTATAACCTAGATATCATTTCTTGGTCTATCATTTATATCAAAAAGTGAGTTTGAGCCATGTTATTTTGAAAGAATGTATTCGAAAATAGTAGATTAATTGAGAATGTGTGATTTAAAAAAAAGAAAAAGTTATTGATGTGATGAAAAATATTATTTTATTGAAGAATGTGTGGTTAAAAATGAGAATAAAATTTTTAATGTGTACCAAATTTGGACAAAATAAGTAGATTAAAATTTTAAAGTAACCAAATAACCATGTTACTTTTTTAGGCAAAATCAACTATATCTTACTGTTACAATAATAAATCAATATATTTTCTCGTCCAAAATATTTTTATTGCCCGAGTCCATCAACACACTGAGATGACCATACTGATATACACAACGTGCATATATAATCTTTCTATCATTATATATATGAAATTGTTCTCCTAAACGTCGATGCTTAATGCATGTTAAGAATCATGTGTCGTGACACACTAAAATAAGTTAAGCACAAATGTTTTAGAAGATTAATTTCGTATATATACACACACGCTTTGCTCCTGTTTGAGCCACATTATTTTTTTTTATTCTCATTTTTCGACTCATTTTTAACAATATATTTTTCAATAAAATAATATTTTTCATCGCATTAATATCTTTTCCTTCTTTTTCAATCAAATATTCTCCATCATATCAAACAAAAAAATACGTTTTTTTTTGTACCCAGGTATCCCAGCTTACCCAGACTAATTTCCTGAATCACCAGCCACCGCCCCTCAGTAATTGGTCGAGATAAACCGCGGGTTATGCCCAAGTTGATCAAGATTCGAGCACCCTTTATACTCCTGACCTCAAAAAATATATTCTTGAAATCAAAATATGTACCAAACAGGCCCTTATATAAAGTGTTTGTGTTTGTGTTTGTGTTGCTCTTAGGCGGGTAACGAAGGACCAGAGTTTTAAAGAAGAAACCCAACAACCGAAATTGTACTCGCAATTTTTCTCTTCATTTCTGAATTTTTTTCTCGTAAAGGACACCCACACATATTACATACACGTGTATTTGTAAGTAGCAGATTGTTAAAATTGCAACAATCCACGAAAAACCCCAAATTTTAAACCCATCCTTCGTTTCTTGAATTTTCTCCAATTTTGATAGCGTCAAGAAACCACCCAGTAGTGTAGAATACACAGGCCTTCTATTTCTTTTCCTTGATTTTTACATGGAAGAATAATAAATAAGTGAAAAAGTGAGTATGAGTGATTTTGAGACGGTGGATCAAAATGCCGGCGATTTGGCGGGGGAAGGCGGCATGAGTTTTGGTTATGGTTTGTGGCAGAGCCCACCTCCTGATCCGGCGGCAATAAATGCGGAGTGTTGGGCCGCGGCAGAGCAAGCTGCTCGGCAAGTGGTGAATTATATGCACCCAACACTCGATTCTGAGAAGAAGCGAAAAGGAGTCGTTGATTACGTTCGTAGACTCTTCAAACATGGCTTTGATTGTAAGGTAAATAAAGTTTTTTCTAATTTCTTGAAGTTTCATATTTTTTTGTACCCATCTGTAAGAACTGATTTTATGATTAGTGTGGTTTATATTTTCTGAGTTCCGTGGGACGTCTAATCTGTTAATTTTTTATTGATTGTTATGGGTTCTCTTGGGAAATTGCACTGTTTTTGAGGTGTATTATGATGCATCGTGACCATGCTACATTTTATTAATTGGGGCTTTTTTAAACTGTGAAGAATGAAGAGTAAATTCACGTGTCGCAGCTTTGTTGTCGGCTGCTGATAATAGGAGGCCAGGGCTCACACGAGCACTGTTATTTTTTAGGTTTGTCTATGTTTAAAATAACTAAAGAATCTGTTGAAATGACTTTGACTATGAAAATAACCAATTCAAATGTGGAGACGTGTAAACAACACTTAAAGAGCAAGGGAAGATAAGGAGCACACCTTGGCACAGGGAACTTGGAGCATAAGCGTTGAGACTCATCATGAATGCCTTGCAAGAGGTGTGTCTCAAGGCATGTGATCGAGGTTTTGAAAACATTGAGCTTGAGTATTTTTCTGCATACCGTTACATCTGTCTAAATACATTTAGAATAATGTTATATATATTTGGGAGTACTTACGGATAAATAATTTAAGCTATGGTTCACATATTTATTTTGAATCACCTTATAGATCCAAAAAGTACGTTTGTTAATATAATCTAACTGACCTAGATGTTTGTTCTTGAGTGTTGAATCTTATCAAAATGATTGGGGCTTGCAAGAATCTGGATGTTTATGCGAATACTTGTAATTTCAACCCATTTTGTACTTATTGAAGTGTTTGATGGCTTGATTTTGCTAATTGGCACCCACATGTTGTAGGTGTTCCCCTATGGGTCAGTGCCACTCAAGACATACCTACCTGATGGAGATATTGACTTGACCATCATTCGAAGTCCTAACATTAAGGGATCTTTGGCCCATGAAATTCTTGCTGTTCTAAAGGGGGAAGAGAAAAATGAAAATGCCGAGTACAAAGTTAAGGACACCCTATTGATCGATGCTGAGGTAGTCTCGAATCAGATATTCAATGAAATCTTTATAGATCGTCCAGAAGATATTTTCAAGTGCCACACATATATAGTACTGTCATCCTACTAGTGTTTGGTTTTCTTTCAACAGCTGAATTACATATTCATATTGATAATTTAAGTCGAATTTGATGTTGGTTTTCGTATTATGCATTTACATTTTTGTCTTTCTAAAGATGTCCATTCAGCAGCTTTTGTCATCTTCAATTTGAACTCCCCGTTCAACTATTATGTTAAGATCATCAACAGTTTCCATCATATAGTTTTGACTGTCGGAAGAGCTCATTTTAGGAAATCTCCTTCTTGGCGCTTTTCAAGAATTCCTTTCTCAAGAGAAGTTTTCTTATCTAAGTGGGGTAGGAAAGGCATTATACCCCCTCATCAATCCCCCTGGGCGGGGGATAGGAGGACCGGGTATCCCTTACTCCATTATTTCCTTCGTTAGGAATGGCAGGATGGAAAAGAAAACATCCTTAATTTGTACCAAATCCAAGTGAAAGGAGCCTTTGTATCTACGATGCTTTTGCTTATATGGTTATATAGGATTCTACTACACAAACTTTATTTTTTTCTTTGGGTATCTTATATTTGAGGTATTTAAGTGATTCTATCTCTGCAACTTTCAACTGACAGATATTTGCAATCTTAAGGATTTTGTAAACTTATATACACTGATCCCTAATCTTTTTGAGTAGTGTCACAATATGTCATGTTTCAGGGCTGCTGCATCCTTCGATTGTTATCAATTTGGCAAATCAATGATTATGTGTACTTAGTTACATTTTAGACATTTATGACAGGTCTGTGAGGTTCTGAACTAATTGTCTATGCTTCTCAATGTCAGGTTAAAATTGTTAAATGCATTGTAGGGGGTGTGGTGATAGATATATCCTTCAACCAGTTAGGTGGACTTCACGCGCTTTGTTTCCTTGAACAGGTAGAATTAATGTGTCCTTTTAGTTCTGAAATGTAAAAGAATTGTTAAAAAATATGCTCCAAGGGTGCTTAGATGCCTATCATGTGACTTTCTAGATGCATTTGCTTCCTTTTGTTTTCACTTCATATTATCATACATTTGTCCCAAAACAGCTGAACTAGAATTCCTTCGTTGCATCTTCAAGAGGTACTTTATAAAGCTAAACAATTTATGGTTCTTATCCTTTGGTCTATGTCCACTTTAACAATGAAAAAGTTCGCTGTTTTAGTTTTTCCTTTTTTCTTGAAAATCATTACTCAATGATCACCCTTCCAACCCTATGGTGGCGAGGGAATGTGGAGTCCCTTTTGAACTTCAGAGTTTGGCTGGTTGTCTTGGAATTGGTATCTTGGCAATCTAGAACCTGACTATGTTAGTACAAATATTTATTTTGTTTATGTATTTTTTTCCCTCTTTAATATTTTCAATGAAGATTTGACCATGACAGAGTGGATGATGGATAAAAGGTTTTAGGAGATGACTAAATGCATGTATTTACTTCATCAGTAATTCCACCTAAAGTAGCTCAATACAGTAAAGTCTCGATAAATGAATGTTCAAAAAATTAATAATATCGCTTAAATAATAAAATTCTTTGGTCTCGACTTGGGCCATTGTACTAAATTAATAACCCCGCGAAATGCATAAGATAATAATTTTTTTAGATCCTTTAAGGTCCAACGAATATATAAAATAATAACTATTTAAATTCATAAAGTTCACACTAATACAAATTAACAAACTTTTAATTTGATAACATTTTTTTTCAATTCATCTCTTTTTCAAAATATGCATCTATAGTCTTTTGCTTATTTATTTATTTTTTGCATACAAACCAAACTCAACTTCATCCCTAATTTTTTGCAATGCACATACTACATTTGGTATATTTTTTTCATTTTGTATAAAATAATATTTAAGGTTGCGACTGCTTAAAATATCTATTTTGAAGAAACAGTTGGTAAAACAAACTATCATCTAGATCATGATTATCATTGCTAAGTGTGTTGAGTACCCCTTGAATAAAAAATACTCTATAAATTAATAAATATTCATATATCGATATTTTAATAAATTATTCATTTATTAATAAATTAATTACCCCTGTAAAATAATAATTTTTCTACATTATTATTTTATAGAGGTTTTATTGTATTTTAAAACACTGTTGCACTTAAGATTTATCAAGTTATTAGTTTTGAAGTTGCATGGGTGCTTTTAGTCACTCACAAAATTCTAGGGACTTGTTTCTAAATGCAGGTCGATTGCCTAGTTGGGAAAAATCATCTCTTCAAACGTAGCATTATTCTGGTAAAAGCTTGGTGTTACTATGAGAGCCGTATTCTTGGAGCACACCATGGTTTAATTTCTACATATGCACTGGAAACTCTTGTTCTGTATATATTCCATTGGTTCCATTTTTCCCTAAGTAGCCCTTTAGAGGTAACGACCTTTCGATATGCAATATCGATTCTGAATTATATACAACTGCATGCAGGAGTTTAGTTTACTGAAACTGTTTCTGTTTTTGTTATATACAAAATGTAATTAAATAATTTCATTCCATGTTTAATAGATTAGGTTTTGAAATGGTGGTTCAACATTGTATCAAAGTGGATAGAGGCCGTGGGTTCAAGTTTCAAAGTCACCCTTTATGAAAATTGTCACATGTTAGGCCTTTGATAGAAAAATGAATCTGGCCAGCACACGTTGAAGAATTTGTCCCTTTCAGACAGTTTAAACTTTTAGACTAAGTGGTTCAACAGTTTTCATGATTTGACACTAGAAAGTTTGACACTCGGAACTATATAGAAATTCGTGCAAGAGTTCAATTTAGGGTCTGTTTGGGCCGCCGGATTAAAATCTGATTTTAATCTAAGTCAAAGTCATACAATCAATGTCAACCACATTTCATGGTCCCACATCTTTTCAACCACACATTCCAAAAACTTCTATCACGCTCCACTAAAATTCTAATTTTAATCTACACCAAACACCCTATTATTGCATTCTTTTCATGTTTGCAGGTACTCTACAGATTTTTGAAATACTTTGGCCAATTTGATTGGGAGACCTATTGCATCAGTTTGCAAGGGCCTGTTTGTATATCATCACTTCCTGATATAGTGGGTAAGCAATGCCTTTGGATTATCTTAAGATAATTTCAATTCATCATCATTTTCTGTCTCTGTCTGTCTGTCCGTCTTCTTTGGCTTCTGTCTTTTCTCTCTGTTATGTTTTGATTTATTTCTATTAATTATAGCTTTCTCTTTTCTGATTTCTTTGCAGTTGAGATGCCAGAAAATGGGCTGAAGAATCTTATGCTAAGTGAAGAATTTTTGAAAAACTGTAAAGAATTGTTTTCAATTTCATCTCAGGGCCTTGAGACAAAACCGAAAGCATTTCAGAGAAAACATCTTAATATAATTGACCCCCTGAAGGAAAACAATAACCTTGGGCGCAGTGTGAACAAAGGTACTTACCGTGTTTGGTCAATTTTGTAAAGATTTTTCTTGCACTGATGATATTCATTATTTGGCAAAAATATTTTTTTTAGTATGTTTTAACGATTTGCAGTTTTCAGGGAGAATCTATGAGAAATAGATAGATGGATTAATGGTTTTGTGTCATTTCAGTTTTGTCATTGAAATCAAAACAGTGTTTAATTTGAGCAATAATTGAACGTACTTTGAGGACGTGTTCTGTCTTCTGTATAGAAGTACAACCTGTGACTGGGTATGTTCTGTTGGGTGCTTTGGCTCGAACCAGAGGCTTGTTCATATAGTGTCAATCTTCCTAATTTTATTTCTCCAGTTGAAAATTGTCTTGTGCAAAAATAGGAACTTTTGAAGCAAAGCACCTTGACAACGTTTCTCTTTCGTTTTGTAGCATATAATGTTAATTCTGTCCTTGTTATAACTGCTTATTTGCCCTTGTGAAAGCAGAACTTTCAGAGCAAAGTTCATTCTTATCAAAGATGCACTTTCACTTTCTTACCTTTTACCTAGGGTAAATTCTAGGAGATTTCTTGATTTAAACTACACGACATTGTCAAGTCTCTAGCTATTACAGCAGGTCGTATGTCATGCGATCAAGGAAGTATAAAACAATGCATGTATCACAAGCTCTTGCCATTATTCATAGTTAGCAATATTTTTAAAGAGAAATTAGTGGTGGTTCTTGGGGGTTGGGGTAGGGGGGGGGTGTGTGTGGACATAGGCATGAGTTAAAATACGTGCATGTTCAGCAGATCTGTTATAATGGAACAATCTCGATGCTTTTATATAGGGAAGTGAAACGAGTTCTTTGGTTTAAGTTAATTTCCTTCACCCTGTTTAGGTAACTTCTATCGAATACGTAGTGCTTTCAAATATGGGGCCCAGAAGCTTGGTCAAGTTCTTTTGCAACCAAGAGATAAAGTTGCTGATGAGGTCTCTGGATTCTTTAGAAATACTCTTGCAAGGCATGGCCATTTGGAGCTAACATTCAGTGTTATAAAAGCTTTGGAGGCATCTTCTAGTCTAAACGCCAATACTGTAGAAAATTTATACCGGGCTTTAAGGGAAATAGGCTTGACTGGAATTGGAGGAGACTCGGAAGCTTTAAATCCTCTGGTAGACCTCACTGGGGATTATGACAGTCATATTAGGTGTTTGCAGTATGCTCAGCTTTATCAGGAGTTGGCGTTATCTACACCTGCATTATCCGATCCTCCCCCATCACCTTCTTGGATTCAAAATGAGAATCCACCTATGCACCCTGGTCCTGATTCAGCCTTACCTGCTTTGGCTTTTGGTTCTGAAGGAATGATGCAATATGCTCAGCGATGTCAGGGGTTTGCTTCATCTACACAAGCATTGTCTGTTCCTCCCCAATCGCCTTCTCGGAGTCAAAATAAGAAGCCACAGAATACTGTTAATAGATCACTGCTACATGGGCAGAATCAATTTTCATGTGCGAACTTAAATGCCGTGTCTGTGGAACCACCTATGCACCCTGCTGCTGATTCATCCTTGACTGCTTTTGCTCTTGGTTCTGAAGGGACAATTCAATATGCTCAGCAACGTCCAGGGTTTGCTTCATCTACAGCTGCACTGTCTGTTCCTCCCCCATCGCCTTCTCGGAGTCAAAACAAGAAGC
>CAIGRO010167444.1:0-11574 GCA_903798355.1 Fraxinus baroniana
TTGGTCCCTGATTTTTGAATTATAACCGGTAATTTTTTATAATTTCCCTATTAAAAAAGGTTGAACTCCAACCTCGAGAACCACCACCTACCCTGCCCCGAGCCTTGGTGAAAGAGGTCAATCGCAAGTTATGTCTTCAAGGATATAAGGTGGAAGACTGCTTGTACATTTGCACTTATCCAAGGGTCAAATTCATATTTCAGGATTCGAACCCTCGACGCGACATTTCAAGCAAAGATGGAGTTTAAGCAAAACTGAAGTTTTTCCACCTTCCCCTTTTACCACTTGGAGATGTGTCTTGGGGGGCAGAAATTGGTGCTATATTAGATTATATACATATGTGTTGGATGTTAAACGTAAAAATAATAGAGAAGTCAACATAATTATTTAATGTGGTTCAAAGATATGCCCACCCCCATAAGTAATGAAACAGAGATTTTTATTTAATGTGAATAATAAGGTTACATCATCTATATTTATATTAACTCTAGCACAATTTCATACAAGACTTTAGTACCCATACAAAAAAAATGCATGTGTACTGTACCACATGCAACAAACAATGAATTAAATTTAAATCCACAAGGTCGATGTCGTCGCTCCACTCTGTTCTGTTCGGTGCACTTCATTTGCTTCAACATCGATCATTTTGATTAAGTGAACCCGTGTTTCACTTTATATGAGCCACATATACAACAATACGTCAAAAAAGAAAACTTTAGCAACCAACTTGAAATTTTCTACAAAAAGTGAAATTAACTCAGAAATAATCTGATAGTGTTGGGTGAGTTTCGTGATTATTATGAACTGCAAAAGAAGAGTCGGAAATCACAGATAACGTAGCTTTTAAGAGAGATGAAAACAGCCCAATCCTCCATTACTTGTATTACCAAAGCGACCCCCCTCTCTCTCTTTCCACTCCAAATTCCAATTCTCCATATCTGAAAGAAAAAAAAATTTAAAAAAAAATAAAAATAATTCTAATTTCATTTCTCAGAACTAAAATGCCCATTTCCTGAAATTCCCCATATATTCTCTCCTAATTACACACACTGCCACTTCTTTTTCTCACCAGTTTTCACATCATTTCTGCTCCATATGCACAAGGGCATTTTATAATGTATATTTCTCCGTCATGGTTGAAAAAAGCAGAGGTTTTGGTTATTTATGTGAAGAAAGTGAAGTTCTGACTTGTTTTCAGCTGAATTTTGAAGCATTGAAACTCCATTCTTGGATCTGCGATTTACGAAATTATTTTGGTTGCCTTTGAGGTAAAAAAAAACTAGGGTTTTGTAATTAGAATGATTTGGAATGGTGGTGAATAACTAAAGGTTATTTTAAGGTTTGGTGGGTCTTTTTTCGAATTTGTTGGCATGAATAGGAGTTTTAGGGCACCGGAGAGGGAGAAAATGGGGAGTTTGAGAACATCAATGATGAAGGATACCAAAGATGACGACCTGACATTGTTTCGCGAGATGCGAAAACGCGATAAGGAACGGAATAATCTTCTTCTTCTTCAGAACTCTGATGAGTTTGATTCTCGAATCGGTATTAGTTAAAAGTTTGAATTTTTAATGTCTTTTTGTTTACAATAATTGTATTGAAGTATATGGTGATTTCGGCATGATTGAAGGGGTTTTTTTTGGGTTCTCTTTTTTGACTGGTGAATATATTTGTTAGATTTTATTCTGGGAATTTTTAGCTATTTGACTAGTGAATCTTGCTGTGTTAATAAAAAAATAAAAATAGATAAGCCTTTTAATCCGGTAATAGTGCTGACATATTAGATTCTTGTAGTAATTAGCATATGGACTGATAAAGAAAAACAAATCAAAGAAATTCCCCTGTAATTTATTTGTTGGAAGCTGGTGCACTTCAGTTAATATGGTCTTCTAAATATAAGTACTTTTTTTCTCTCAATATGCAGGATCAAGAGCCGGTAATTCTCCAATATTTAATTTATCTTCCGCTGCACCTGCACCTGCACCTGCACCTGCACCTGTTAGGAAAACTGGTGCTGATGATTTTCTCAATTCAGACTATGATAAGAACGACTATGAATGGTAATTATTGATATCACTTACAGGTTATTATTTCTCCTGTCTGTGACAATTTCAATTAGAATAATACTATTTATTTTTATTACGATGGAACATCGGTAATGTGACAGTCTACGTGAAATAACAGGATTGGACTTCAATTTTTATGAAAGAGAGAGGGGGAGGAGAGAGAGTGAGAATTGCGAAGGATAATGGGTTGCCATTTCACCGATGTTCCATCATCATGATTTCAATTATTGTGGTTAACTAGTGAGGACAGTAATATCATTAGCTTTTGAATGGAAGTTTCTGTCCCTGCCTACTTGACTGGCTTCTGTAATGGAATTATCTTTCTCTGCTTTCTTGGGTGCGTTGGTAAATGGTAATGGAAGTGTCTGTCTCTGCTTTCTTGAGTCCCTTAGGTATGCAAGGTCATGAGTAGTTTCTATTGATCAGCCAATTGGAATTTCAAAATATGTGGTTTTTGTCTTTCTCTGTTGGTAAAATTTGTTGACCAGCTTATCAGTAATTTGGCAACTTCGGTTTTTATGTTTTATCATTATTGGAGAGGGATGTGAATTAGGGAAACCTACGATTATGTTTTCATAGCTTTGCAACTGATCCTTTACCAATGAATAAATGATGTTGGCATATCAGCTCCCCTAGAGCTTAAAAATGAACCAAGCTACCAGAAAATAACGCATTTAAATTGGTTCGTTAGCTGAACAAGTCAATCTTGAGACACATTTTAGCGTTTGTAAAGCTCTGCTCAATAAGCTAATAATAATGCATAGAGAAGTGGCAAGTTAGTCCTCTTCTTAAAGCTCATTCCAGATTGGCTTAATATAAAATCTATTCAAGTTCAAACTTAATTTTATGTTCATTACGAAAATTTAGTTAAACTGAAGCATTGCTTATTTATTGTGTCTTCCTCATACTTTGTTCCTAAGGAGGTGTTTGACACCCATTTTAGAAGAAAAATGTGTTTTTGAATAGTGATTGATGGAAGAATGTGTGGTTAAAAAGTAAGGAGAATTTTTAGGTTTATGTGTAAAATTATTTTATTGATAGAATGTGTGGTTGAAATGAAGAAAGAGAATGAGAATAAGAAAAAAAATGGGTGTCAAACGAGGGCTAAATGTTGTCCTATTTCCTGTAAGAGTTGCAAAGTCTGTGCGCTTTTCAATGCAATCATAAATAACTTTTCTTAATTGGATTTCCAACTTTCACTGTGATCTGAATGCAAGGTAATTCAAAGTCCTTATTTTTGTCGTTTAGTAAATTTTTCTCATGTTTTCAGGCTGTTAACTCCTCCCGGTACTCCTCTCTTTCCTTCATTGGCAATGGAATCACAGAAAACTGTTATGAGCCAGCTGGGAACTCCGAAAGCCCGCCCCACAGCACTAAAATCTAGAGTAAGTGGAATGTGTGTGATGTCTTTCTTTTTAAAATCCGTACTGTACTTCAAATGGTGATTTTTTCATTCTTAAATATTTGTTAAGAAGTGATGTTAGCAGTAGACAGGCATCTACAGAATAGGAGTTTGATTATCCAATAATGTGCAAGTAAAACCAACTCAATCTTCTAGTAGAAAATTTAGTTAAACTGAAGCATTACTTATTTATTGTGTCTTCCTCATACTTTGTTCCTTGTCCTATTTCCTGTAAGAGTTGCAAAGTCTGTGCGCTTTTCAATGCAATCATAAATAACTTTTCTTAATTGGATTTGCAACTTTCACTGTGATCTGAATGCAAGGTAATTCAAAGTCCTTATTTTTGTCGTTTAGTAAAATTTTCTCATGTTGTCAGGCTGTTAACTCCTCCTGGTACTCCTCTCTTTCCTTCATTGGAGATGGAATCACAGAAAACTGTTATGAGCCAGCTGGGAACTCCGAAAGCCCGCCCCACAGCACTAAAATCTAGAGTAAGTGGAATGTGTGTGATGTCTTTCTTTTTAAAATCCGTACTGTACTTCAAATG
Source organism: Fraxinus baroniana (assembly GCA_903798355.1). Classification (NCBI taxonomy): domain Eukaryota; kingdom Viridiplantae; phylum Streptophyta; class Magnoliopsida; order Lamiales; family Oleaceae; genus Fraxinus; species Fraxinus baroniana. Next base: position 4,019 of record CAIGRO010167444.1, read on the forward strand.
GTGATTTTTTCATTCTTATATATTTGTTAAGAAGTGATGTTAGCAGTAGACAGGCATCTACAGAATAGGAGTTTGATTATCCAATGCGAGTAAAACCAACTCAATCTTCTAGTCAGGGGCTGTCTCCTGTAAGTACTCAGAAATGATACCAAAAGTTCCCAATACCATTCTTCATGCAGATTAAAGGCAAATTCCCACTGTAGATTCAGCAATTAACAGATCACGTGGCCAATATCTTTTATTTATTTCCATTGACTTTGTGGAAGAAACTAACTGAGGATTAGATTTTCTTTCAGCATCATTAAACTAGTTCTGGTATGTCAGAGACAAATGACATTTCATGAAAATATAGTTCATTTTATTCATTGATGGTGTTCATTATTGCAATTGCATAAGAAATCCAAGTATCCTCTCAATAGGTGTGCTGCAACTAATGTAACGTAATTAAGATACCGTCTTTAATTTCTAAAACAGAAAATGCAATTATTGTCCAATTGTGTAAAACATGACTGAAAATTATTCATATTGTATATTTGAATTGGAGTGTTCTCTTTTTCCATCTCTGCAGTTTTTGACCTGTCCCCACATAAATGAAAATGTGATGCTTCTTGAATTATATTTATTTGCAGCCTTTGTTGGAATATTTAAATTTGTATATAAAATTGATGGACTGATTTTGTATTGCAACTTGTTTTTCATGGGTGAAGCTTGCAAATCCCCAGCCAGAGCCCGGTGCAAGGAGCAATATGTCATTGAGACAACCAACTTCATCTCCTGGTTTGAATGCCTCAAGTGGAGGTCTTTCTAGGCCTTCTTCATCTGGAGGTCATGGATCAAGACCTGCAACGCCAACCGGGCGTCCAACTCTGGGTTCAACATCTAGATCTACTTTGACCTCGGCATCTAATAAACACTCGATGAACCAGTCTAAAACAACCACACACACAACATCTAGAACAATATCAAATACAGCATCTAAACCTACGAGATCCGTTACACCTACTTCCCGTGGCACGTTGTCTTCTTCGAAGCCCACAGTTCCTTCAAGATCTTCTACACCTACAACAAGGTCTACTGCGAGATCCTCAACACCAACAACCAGGTCATCTATACCTGCATCAAAGTCCACTTCCAGAGCAGCAACTCCAACTCGTAGGCCTACTTCAACGTCAAGTGCAACAAGTATGTCTGCTGCTCGGGTAAATTCCCCGACTTCATCTTCAGTTACCAAGCCAGTTCCCAATGCAGCAAAAAATCCAGTTCCACCAAGGTCTAACTCCCCAACTGTGAGACCCAGACCATGGAAGCCTTCTGAAATGCCTGGATTCTCCCTTGATGCCCCTCCAAATTTGAGGACATCTCTGCCGCCTGACAGGCCACCTTCAGCCGCTAGGGGCAGACCTGGTGCACCAAGTTCTCGATCTTCATCTGTTGAACGTAGTTCAAATGAAAGGGTTAGAAGACAATCTTCTTCTCCAGCAAGAGGACGGCTGCCCAGTGGCATCATTCATAGCAGTGGAAGCTCTGTCCCTGTGCCTTCTGTAAATCGGTTGCGTGCCAAGGCTAATGACAATGTGAGCCCTGTTCTTTATGGTACTAAAATGGTTGAGAGGGTCATAAATATGCGGAAATTGGCTCCACCAAAGCAAGATGACAAACATTCGCCCCATAGCAACTTATCTGGAAAGTCCTCATCACCTGAGAGCACAGGCTTTGGAAGAACGCTCTCAAAGAAATCTTTAGATATGGCAATAAGGCATATGGTATGTATATTCATCTGAACTTGTGTTACTATTGTTGGAGTGATGCTACAAGTATGTTTAATTGTAGAAAAATAATGGACATGGTTTCTGTCAACATGTTGGAGGATCTGAAAATGTTAATCCCGTTGCACTATAAGATATTTTTCCCTCATAATTGTACTTATCTCTATGAAGTTTTCTTTAGTTTGTATCTTTTATCTATTTCTCAATGATTAATCCATGATTGTTTGTTTGAACAGGATATAAGAAGAACTATTCCAGGCAATCTACGTCCACTAATGACTAATATCCCAGCATCGTCAATGTACAGTGTGAGATCGGGGCCTACCAGAGGCAGGGCTGTCAGTGTCTCGGATTCCCCACTTGCAACAAGCAGTAATGCAAGTTCTGATGTGAGTGTCGATAATAATGCCCTTTGTATGGATGGAAACAAAGTAGATGATGATGTTAGCAGTGATAAGGGTATTCAATCTCCTACCAACTTACATGGCAGGTGATGATTTATTCAAACTACCATATATACAATGTTCTGTAATAGCCATCCATTTTTATTTAGATCCTCAACTGGCATACAGTTGTGACAAATGAGAAACACTACGGAAAAACTGGTAGAAAATCAGCTTCTTATGATCGGTGCAAAGTTTAATGATCTTTGTGTATTACTATTAGTGACTTGGTTATATTCTAAAATGTCTTCCACTTGTGATGTTTTCTTGTGCAATTGAGATCACTGCTCTTCTTCTGTTTCAAATTTGATTCTGGCAAGACCTGTAAGCGGTAGGCACTTTCTTACTGTGGTCTGTAGGTACAAAGTTTTGTAGATCGGTGCTTTTCTATGGGAAAAATGAAGATCAAATACATGATTATGTAAGAAAAAAAGTTGGGATTCCTGATGGAAACTGAAAAAGACAGATGTTAAAGTCTGTTGCTCGCATCACATGCATTTTAATAATTGTGAGATTCAGTGGAGGGACGTTCTTCCTAAAGTTTGTTCTCTATTTTTCTAAGGGACCACATATGTTCCCACCTGTTTATCTTCTGCACAAACCAAATTAATTCTCACATTTTGTAATTACTCGACCCCACAGTAGAGTTGACGATACGCAGTTCTTTACCTTGCTACTGTAGTATGATCCAGATGTTGATTTCTTTGTGCCTATATTTGACTGAAAGTATAGTATTCTCTGAATAGAAAACACATGTTGTCTCTCGTTCTCAGTAGATAGTTGAGAATATGCTTTACTGCTTTTCAGTGCTTTAGTTCAGGTTCGACTGAATCCCACACACTATCATAACTACTCGCTCCATATTTTGTAGAGGTTAAAATCAGATTTTTAATAAATTTTAATAAAAGTTGATGAGATGCGTGGTTGAAAAGTTGTGGGTCCTATGAAATATATGATTAAAATTAATTGTTGACCTTGATTTGAGATTTTAATTGGAATTTAATCCAAATCAAATAGGGCTTAATAGATTTCTAGGTTCATGCAATGCAAACCATTGCACATGCGAGGAATTTGACTTACTTTTCGAATTATAAAAATTGAATATATTTAATGTCATTCGGTTCAAATTTGATCTTATAGTAATTGGATTGAATTGGACTGTCATTCTCGTTAAGTAAAATGTCGTCCTTGTAGAAGATTTTAAGAAACTATTATGTCATCGTTGGTTCTCTCATAAACCACAAAGTTCATCAAGACTTTGATCAAATTCAAAAGACTCGATTGATTGATCAACTTGAATTTATGATGCAGATGTCTACTTCAGTCCATAAATCATTGGAGTTGCTCATACAAATTGAATGTGAGCTATGTCCAGACAATGAAACAAAATATATTTCAAGAAATTCAAAGGGGTGAACTAACTGTATAAATACAAGGAGGTTTATGCAATTTATCAGACGTTGTACACTTACCTCACTAAAGTCAAAAAGTTAAAAACTTTAAAGAACCAGAAACACATTCTCCTTACAGAAATCACGGGCCCCAGCGAGGGGGCCCACTGTAAAAACAAGGATAAAAAAAAAATGATGGGCCCCCTCTATAGAGAGGGGGTCTGTGATTCTGTAAGGGAGATGCTCCTGTACGTGGAGCATCCCCAACACTGAAACACTGAATGCTAATAAATGGAAAAAAATAAATAAAATAAAGGGTAAATTCTTTCAGGGGTCTCCAAACTTTTGTCAATGTGATTAACGTTCTCAACCTTTTATTTATAGTGTCAAACTCCTTTTAACGGTGTAAGCAGAGTGTTTCAATTTAGACTATAAAATGGCACTCGATTGGTGCTCGATTGTTTGAAATGGGTAAATTTTCGCAACATTAATGAGGCTGAATATATAGATTCTTGAGAAGAAAGCACCATTTATTCATCTACCCTGTAGATCATTCAGGTTGGGATAGCACTCTCACAGTTTTAATAGGTTAGGGGCATGGGCGCCATAAATAGAAGGTAGGAGATATGTATATCACACTTGCTAAAGGTTGAGGACCCCTTGAAGAAATTTACCCTAAAGTGCACCAAACAAGAATCCAACAACCATTATTACGATACCTTTATTTCTCTCTCCTCTCAGCGATTCGATAACAAGCTCTGATCATGGCGAGCCTGTGGCGAGCGGCGATGGGCTCGGCCCAATCCAGCGAAAACTACGACGGAGTGGAGTTTTGGGTCAATCCGGAACGGTGCGGTTGGCTGATGAAGCAAGGCGAGTACATCAAGACGTGGCGGCGCCGCTGGTTCGTGTTGAAACAAGGGAAGCTCTTCTGGTTTAAGGAATCCGACGTCAATCGCGGTTCCAAGCCACGTGGAGTGATCCCGGTGGCCAATTGCCTCACAGTCAAAGGCGCTGAGGATGTACTGAATCGGCAATTTGCTTTTGAATTGTCCACTAGGTCAGAGACCATGTACTTCATAGCGGATTCGGAGAAGGAAAAGGAGGATTGGATTAATTCAATTGGGCGTTCTATTGTGCAGCACTCCAGATCAGTCACTGATAATGAGATTCTGGATTATGATAGCCGGAAATAATGAGGTATAATTTGATTAAATACGTCAATTTTCCTCTTTTTTTTCTTCTATTAATTTGTAGTAGGTTGGAGGGATCTCTGAACTTAAAAGTCTTTATGGAGGAATTGGGTGTGGTGTGTATATTATGCCTTTTTATTTTCTGTTTCTTTTCCTTCTCTTTTTTGGCTCGAAAGTGTAAGATCTACTATTTTCGATGTTAATTGGAATCTATGAATTCTGTAAATTTGTATTCTGTAGTTAAATTATGTTGCCAGAGTAGTAGTTTGCTTTTGAGAGTGGTTGAGAATGAGTTACAATGCTAAAATTATTTGAAGTTATGCTGATATACTGATTGGCTTTTAGTTTATTAAAACTAGTTGAACTATGATGGTTGGACTCTCTGCTGCTCATGAGTAGATTGATTTGATGAATAAGCCTAGGCCCGTTAGAAATTCACAATTGCTGCAACCCATATAAAGGTTAGCTCCGGCTCCTCTTTAAGAAAATCCTACGCAAATTGGCTTGCTCCATTGAAAATCGTCTTCTAGTAGAAGGAAGAGGAAAAAGATTTGGTGTGTGCCTGTGTGCATGCTATTTGAATTCTATTCAACATGGTTAGATTTGTCAGTTCATTCACTAGTTCAAGAGATATTATGCTTTCCTACCTCTACAACTTATTATTCTAAAATGTCGGTGTGAATCTACTTTAGATGTACATATCGTCTTATAACATAGAGCTGAAAGTCGGTTAATGGATCATTGTAGCTATTGCTTTGAATACACAAAAAATGTCTTTGGCACTGTCAATTAAGGTGTAGTTGTAACCTGTAAGATGACTGGAGATCGGGTCCTATATTAACCTTTCAGCATTCAGTTTGTGATAAACAAAGTTGATGTAGTAGCTCATTTTGAAACACGATTATTTCAATCCGTGTTTGCTTATTGAGCTGTTTCAAGATAATACTATGAAACAAGAATATTGGTCTATGATAAGAATTTTCAATTTTCTATTGATTTTCACATTCCAGTGGTATATATATGTCTGGACAAGAGTTCTCTTTTTGTAGAATTTGTTCCATCGAAAGGTTAGGACTGCATTATGTTAGGCTGCTTCCTATTGCATGAACGAGCATTTTTTATCCATGATGATGAATAAGGTGCATAAGGATAATGGAGTCGTAGAACAATTGTCAACAAACATGCCCTTAGTTTTATAAATTATTAAGGTTCAGTACAAATCCCTTTCTCACTAGGATCTCAGGGAGAAGTTATTGATCCTAGATGAAAGAACTGATCTAGTAGGTAGATCAAATCCATATTTGATTAAAAATTTGTAGTATGAACTCCCATGAAATTTTCTTCAATGACTATTTGGTTTTTTCAGTTGCTTTCTATATTCTGATATATCTAGCAATAAACTGTACGGAGTGGTAGAAAGGAATTTTTATAGCCGACCCTAAATTTATTAAGAATAAGGCTTGTATTCTGTTGTGGTAAAAGCATCCTTTTCCCCGACATCTCATCGACTTTGGTGAGAGTATCACTTGTGCAGAGACTTGTATATGCATTTCTAATTGTCAGTTTTGATCAACATCCTGATCCAAGGATGCACAGAGATAAATTTTTAGGTTTTCAACGTGTTTCAGACTACAGAAATAATTGAATATTGAATGTACAAAATGGACAGTTAACTCAATTGAATAGTGAACGGAAAGAAACTGTTTGGTAATGCTACTGGTATACAGGCATGGCGTCCCTCCACTTCTGTTTGACATGGATGCATTTATGTAGTTGTGAGATCAGAACACTCTACAGGTAAAATTTTATATTATTGACATCATGAGAAATATCCCGACTTTAAAGTATTATATCTCTCGATCTGAACTGGTTTCAGCAGTGGATTAGCCACCAGAAATATCTGTATGTTATCAGTTCAGCATTATCTACCCTTCATACTGGCTGGGGGATGTTGTAATCCTCCCTGGCGGTGTCGTGAGGATCTCTGTGTCGTGTCAATCTATTTAGCGACGATGATTAGGTTTGCTTAAGCAAAGCTTTCTTAAGAGCGAGTAAAGACTTACTTCTAAGAGAGTTCCCGAGTTAAAACTTTTGAGTGGGAAGTTTCGAGTGCCTGTGGTTGAGAGAGTATCTTTATGCTAACCGGATAAAACCTCATGGAACGGTCACTCAGCCGCTGAAAATGCTTTATGGGATACAGTTATACGTCACTTGAAATTCATTTAACATTTTTTTTATTTACCTCTTTGTTTTAACAAATCGTACATACAATAATAGTTAAAAAGGGACGAAAATGAAGGGGAAAAAAGTTGATGGATCGAAACAATTATTTTGAAATTCTTAGTTTTGTTAGACAAAAGACGTTTCCCAATTTGATGAGAAATTTCACTTTCAACTTTAACTATTGAGAGGTATATTTCTTTTAAAGACAACGGACAAACATATCAACTACATCCCTAATCTCTTTTTCTTCAATATGTCATTTAGCGTTACCCTATTCGACATAAATTGTCTATTTCTATTTTTCTTTTTGGTCAAAGTGTATCCTTTCATTTATATGCCCTGTCTGGTTCAACTTAAAAGGTAAAATAAAATTTAAGTCAGAACAACAAATAACTATAACCACACATTTTATATGATCGCAACTTTTCAACAACATATTCCACGAACTTCTATCAAATTTACTGAAGTTTTGATTTTTATGTAAACCAAACAGGAGTGATATCTTTCATTCCCAATTTCTCTCTCTCCTTTTTTTTTTTT
>CAIGRO010167446.1:1872-13167 GCA_903798355.1 Fraxinus baroniana
TTTTTTTTTTTTTTTTTTTTTTAATTTTTTTTTTTGTGGACAATGCGTCAATTTGATTTTGGACAATTTATGGTGTGGGTTTTGATGAATTGAAGTAGAGTTTTGCAAAATGATTGAAATCTTGAATTTCTTTTTCTTAATGGGATTTTTATTTTGATATTATCTAACTTATTGTACATGGTTATCGTAGGAAGCCATAATTGATGAAAATAATTACAGGTTGCGTGCCAATAAATTAATTTTACATGTAATACGACAATTTTCAAATATTGATAATTTAAGGGGTAGAAATAGAATTATCCATTAAGGTTAACGGAAAAAGTTGTGAGGAACATCATTGTATAATATTAAGTTATTGAGAGCAAATGCCTTTTTTTGGGGGAAAATTGAGCGGAGCCTATTAATTTGTCATGTGCCTTAGTTTCCAATTTGATTGATATTTCAATTGGCAGAATGGATGAATTATTCTCATAGTGTTTGTTCATTTTGAAAAAAATTATCAGTCATTATCTGATTTGATGAAGGGAATCCACCCTGAGGGGCGGGGGTAGAGGGAAAGAAAGGGAAGCTTGGGAATAGTTTGTTGAATTTAAATTGATTTGAAATAAATGAAATGGAGTGAAATAATGGTGCAGTTAAAGCCTTTAACTACTATTTTTTTTCTACCAAATATTGGAAAATTTAAGGAAAGGAGAAGGTGAACTATCACTTGCTGTGCTTGTCGTTAAAAAGCTTTATGGTGCCTCCCTTGAGTCACACAAGTTTTTTGCTCGGCTCACACCATGTCTGATTGCACTTTTCGTCCTCTCACTTTTGTCCTTCTTTGTCTCGATGTTCACATAGGAACATAAACGGCAATAAAAATAATGTCACCTTCAATCTTTTCCATTAGTTGCCTAAGGTACACATGTATATATTTGTTTCTTCAGTTATTCTTTCTACTTTTAGTTTCCTACGAAGGCTGAAATGGGATGGGCATCTAAAATGGATCGATTGCTTCTCTATTGGTGTGGAGTGTGAAGAAAGTATGACAATAAAAATTTGTAATCTTTAAAACATTGGGGTATTTTTAAATTAAGTTATTGACTAATGAAGTGAGGCCTCCATTAAGAAAATTTTAAAAGAAGTTTTTTCTTTCCCACTTTCTTTGACTATCTTGGTCGTCCTTCTCACTTAAATTCTATTGCTCAGATTTATTCTTGTTTTCTTTCCTTTGTACTCCTAGTCAATTGAATGTAAAGTAAAATACTATACGAGTTAACAGTTGAATGGAGTGGAAAGTTGTCAAGGTTTGAATGGGTCACAATTTTGCTTATGTTCTATACCTATTTTATTTCTGATGAAATAGACTTTTTCCCTCTTCTTATGTTGGATGGTGAAATTAAACATCTATTTAAAGCATCTTTCCGCATTACATTAGAGCTTGACATTGTGCAATGTCTACATTTGCTAATATGACTGTAAATTTGGTTACGTTATAGATTTTGTTGATGAGACTATGAGTTCTGTATAAAGTGTAAATTACAACTCTGGAATATGTTACTTGCAAAGGATGGGCACTTCTAGGGTAGTGTGTTAGTGTCGAATATGTATATGACACTCAGGTACATGTGTTTGACATGCTATATGATGTGTCCTATTTTTCCATGTTTTAGTTTTTGACGTGCGATGGATACATCACTGGCATGCCTCGAACAAGTGTGCTAGACATCACACGACATGTCCTATATATATATATATATATATCTTTTTGGATACACGAGGTTCAAGTCCTCAATGCTTCAAGGACATGACAGGTAAGATTGTGAAATTTTGGAGTATAAAATAGCAAAATATTAATAATTAAACTATTTGGGTAAAGATTCAAAATATTGTGAGACAAAATTTAGGAACTTCTGTAGAATTTGTTTAATACTAATGCAAATTTTGCTTCATGATATATATATATATATATATATATATATATTTTTATCAATCCTCATTTTCGGAAGACTTAAACATTCAACAATCAAATCTAAAAAAGTATCAATTTATTAAAAAAATTAATTTAACAAACATAAATGTTTATTTTTGGTCAATGCGGCCTCGGTGTCCGTGTCCGTGTCCGTGTCCTGCTTACTTGAAAGTTATGTGTCAGAGTTGTGTTCGTATTCATGCTTGATGGTATTCTAAGTGAAGTAGAACTAAGATAGAATACATTGAATCTCCGATTAGCCACAGTGGGTTGAGCAAATTTGAGAGGTACTACTGGGATTGTATGTGATCAGAAATACTTACCAAGTTAAAATGACAATTGGCAAGTTCTATAGTACTTTTGTTAGACCATGTTTTATAATACTATTGAATTGGTAAAGGATGTAATGTCTTCAATACGAACTGAGAAGAAACAATGATGATACAATAGTCTTAATTGTCAAATCTCTTATTGTATTATGTTTACCTGATTGGTAGTCCAGAAATCCTGTAAATTATGAACTTTACACTGATCTGTGAAGTGTTATATATGTCTGTGACAATAGTTCGTAATCTCTTTCATGCGTTTTTGTCCGAGCTATGTTATATTACTATTATACATCCATTTGGACAGCCTAAATTCTGACTAGAACTTTTAAAAAGTAAAATTTTTATATTTTGCAATTTCAGTTCTGATCTCATTGATTATGCAGCATGAGGCTGCCATCAGGATAACATCCACTGGTCGGAATCACAAATGAACATTGTTTTTTTTTCATCACGTTCTTTAATTTTTTTTCCTTCCAAACCTTTGCAGGATTACATAAAAGCAAGATGGATATAGACGAACAAAATTATGATCCAGTGTTCAATCGTGGAATAAAAAGTTCCGTTGAACAGTTTTCAAGTCTACGGCAAATGTGCAACATTGGCTCAAACCATCAACATTATAAGAACCAATTGCAAAGTGATTGGAACTGCTATTCTTCTCACGTCAATGAATTTTCATGTAATAAGACGTAAGTTGCCAAAAGTTGTGAGCTAAGTTTATTGGTGACATTGCTTCAAGTTTAATCATTGAACCTGTAGCCATCCATTCTGGTTTTGAAATGTATAATATTTGTCTTTCCTTCTGCAGTGAGGAAAACCTCCAGAAGAAAATATATTCAGGATCAAGAAAACAGAGATCAGATTCTGTAACTGACGTGGAACTACAGCTATCTGGGGTTTCTGCTTTCAAGGTAACCTCTAGACAGTCCATCAGCAATTTACTTTTCTTCTTTTCATTATTTCCATTCAATATCTTTTTCTGTATGGATGTAATTCAAAGTTGTTTGGCTTCATTTTTTGTAGAATTCTAGCTTTTATCATTGTTAGTCATGTTGCATTATATCAGTTTGAGATGTGGATGATAAGTTGCATGCTTTTAAGATTAATAGAATTACTTTCCGCTGATTAAGCCGATGTTTCTAGAGGAATAAATTTGCTGGAATTCTTTTTCGGGTCTTTGATATACATGACATATACTTAAGCTCATACATTTTCAAATTCTTTTAGGACTGCCCGAACCAGGACATGCAATCTTGTCAATTGGAAAACCTAATCCAGCATGAAATTGGGTATAATAGTGTGCATCATGAAGCATCTACCTTTCTTGTTTCCTCCTGGATGCCTTTTCTTAGAACAACACCAGGCTTGCATGTTTCGCCTAGTTCTTACAACTCAAATCCACCTTACCCTGGGGTTGATTACTCAGTGCCATCAGGTGCTGTCCATAGTACGAACAGAACATATGGCATCAATGATTTTCATGGCTTTCAAGGTAGGTCTTTCAACTTCAACTAAATCATGTTAACTTATAATTTCAAAACTGAATCTTAACAATAGTGTTTCGTGGTAATTCAAATGCAGGACCTCGGAGTAATGACCAGGAACTAGTTGCTTCTGATGGGAAGAATGTGTTCTTCCCGATGGTTGTCGGCGACGTTGATCCTTCTTTAGATCACATCTCCTCTATCACAGGATATTCTAATGAGATATATTCCATTAAGGAATCTTTTGATGGTGGACCAGCTTTTTGCTGTAGTAGTTTAGAGGTCTCCAAGTCTACATCAGAAAACCATTCTTTGCAGAAATATGGTAATCAGGGTATTACTCCGAAAACTAATGCTTAGTTCTCTAAATTTCAAACTCGGGAACTATACCAATAATCTAACTTAATTTGTTTAGCCTGACTGAATTATATGCTTTATAGTATGTGAAATAAATAGTGATTAATTTCCTTTAATCAATTCTTCTCAGAACCTTTTCTATTTCCCGCATGATTCTTGATTCTTGCAAGGGTAATCTTATTTTCTCGACCGTGCCTAAAATTAGATTCTTTTGCATCATTGAATTAATTGATGCGTTAATCATATATATAATTTGATTTTTGAAGTAAAAAATTTGATATTCAGTATTGTATGTGCTTGATATTCTTAAGTGATTAAGAATATGGATCAACATCTGATTTTTTGGGTTATTTTCTTGAAATTTTCTATTTGAACATTTCATCATCATCCTAGGTTGACCTAATTTCCTCATCTTAAGACCGATTCTGGTGCTTTATTCTAGATAATGTGTTATCCTATTGTAATTGTTAGCCAAGGTTCTCTGTCTAGTCATGTTAATTGTTACGTGATTTTGAACCAGGCCTTTTGCCCCTCTAATGATTATTTTAAACAGGGGAATCAAATCTGATAAAAGAGGGTGGGCTTACAGAGAACTATCTGATTAAAGATGGAGGTCTTACAGAGAACTATCTGAATGCATATCACATGGATGCTCCATTTTCATTTGGGAAGAATGTGGTGCTAGATAAATACAGAACTTGGATCCCACAGCAGGTATCAGAAAGGATTCCGGGAGATTCTGGCACTGTCTCTAGTATGACTGCCTGGAAATCAAAATCCAGCCATGACGAGCTATTGCAATCTGAGCTACAGATGCTGGGATCAAATATTTGTCACCAGCAGCCTGCATATTTCGACAAGTCGTCAAATGCCCAGTCACATGGCTGCACCTCAAAAATAGAGTGCTCCACATATTCGTGTATGGTTCAACAACAAGAAGTTCAGCTACGAGAAACTTGTTTTCATAATGATACTTTAGAAGGTCCAGCACCATCTTTCGGTCCCGTTGGAGCTGCCAGATGTAAAGAATCAATTCTGTCTTTGGATGATATTCTTCTCTTGTATATTACCTACAAAAGCATTCCGGTGAATGCAGGGACAACCCGAGAGAACTTTTTGGATTATTTGCATTTGAATGTGTGCAATGTCCAAAAATGTGAGTGTGAAATTTACTATATACTGGTATCCCATTTTGATGACTGTCATGATACGTGCTGTAGCATATGTGGACCTGTTCGAGAGTTGTATCCTACTGTTGAAACTCAATCAGGAGCTGGAAAATCAAAAAGAGATCTGCCAGAAGATCTCCATGCTACAGATTCTAATTGGATGACTTCCTGCATTGTTGAAGATGTTCAACCTCCTTCAAAACGTACAAAGATGGAAAGCAGTATTCTGTCCCACAACAGGCCTCTTAGTGCAGTGACTCTTCCAGTGAATCAATCATGCAAAAGTGAAGGACATCCACTCTTGGGGAAGAAGTTTGGAAGTCCTGTGTATTTTGAGGAAGAGGAATTGGTAATGAAAAATGAACCGTCAAGCTCCATGGAAGACCCTATAAGAGGTGGGGTACCTGCGAAGTGTTCTGTAGATAACATTAGAGATAAGTGTGTCAGTGCTCTTGGTGCAGTTACTCTTCCTGTGAATCAACCATGTGGAAGTCTGGAAGATCCTCTAATAGCTGTAAATTTTGCTGTAGATAAAAATAGACTTGAGAGTGACAATGCCTGCTTCAGAAGAACTGTAGTATATTCGGAATTGAAGAAGTCATCTGAAGGTCCTATGTATAATCAGCAAGATTTAAGCGAGATGAACAAGGAACTGTTAACGTCCATAGAGTCACCTCTGCTGATGGAGGGTACAAACACTAGCGAGGTCAAAACCGATGTGACTTTGACTTCTCAAGGCTTTAATTCTGACAGCAAGTCTGTTCTTTCTGAGGAGTGCACTAATGTGAAAGAAGATATCAAAATCAAGGACAAGGCTAATTACACCAAAATAGATATGGACTGTTCTTCGGCTGAATCTGCAGCTAATCAGATGTTGCAGATGGAGTCAGAGTATTCAAAAAGATGTGGTGTTTCTTTAACTGATTTTTTCAATGCACAGCAAATAAAGGAACACTTGAGTAGTCTCAGCCAGTGTATTGGTCAGGTTTGTCAAATATTTTTTCTTACCCGGTTTAGCTTTTGTATCTCCCTGATTTTATAATTCGTGAGGAATAACAATCATCTCTAATGGACTTATCTACTTAATATTCCCATATATAGATTTTTTAAGGCCTGAACTCACTGGACAGACCGTAGACATGAAATATGTTACATATACAACCTCTATTTTCTTCAATTAATTGCCTAACATTTAACTACACAAATAGACATAAATTTCTTTGGAGCACTCCAAGAAGTTTTCTTTGTTCATCTCCGTTTGGGACCATGTATCTTGATTGTTTGTTCTCAGAAACTCCACCCAAACAGCTAAACTAGGTTGAGATTTCCAAAACTTGAAGTTCTTTCTTATGAATTAAGTCTTCTTCTTGGTTGCGCTATCATAAGATGTGTTGCAAATGATCACGTGCTTGTGGATTTGTTGATGGTAGATGGTAGTTAATTGTGTCGTACATAGGCAAATGTAGTGTAGAATTATGAGGAAAAGTAAATAGGCTATATGGACTATAGTTAAGATCGTATATGTACTTCAAGAGGTTTTGGGTCTTAACATACCATTGATTTTGTAAATATTTTCCTAGCGTAGATATTTTACACTTTAAATTGAGTCATGCAGTAATTTTAGGTGTTTTGGAGACAGTACAGGGTTGTGGTTCATAATTCGTTCCTTGTACTTCAATATATGCATGGTGTTTAACCATGTTCATTGCAAGCAGTGTATGAAGATTTTAAGCACCAATTCTCTTGACACTATACACTTTCTATGACTAAAGCTGCTGCTTTCCTTCAACATGTTCTTCCTAATGTTTAATGGATCAGATAATTAATTGAGCTATATAAAAAGATGAGAGAGAGATTAGTGAAAGAAATGATAAAATATTCCCATTATCTGCAGTGAGATTTGCCCAAATTTAATCTCTTTTCTTGAAATCTTGCTTGGATTTAGGTATCTGCTATTGAGATAATATCTAGTATCCGTCTTGTGCCTGCTGCAATCTTTTCTTGGAAATGTTAGTTGCTCTTTCTTTTCGAAACATGCCAAGTAGATGTTCTACTGACGTTTTTCCTTTTTGATAGAGCATCATGAAGGGATCAACTGAAAATACAAGAGCCCAATCCCTTGGTCAGAATACCTGCCAGTTATGTGCCAGGGATAGGATTATGCTAACTTCACCACCCATATATTGTTCAGACTGCGGAGCTTGTATCAAGTGCAATATGACTTATTATTGGACTCAGGATGAAATGGATGCACGATACTGTTTTTGCACGTTGTGCTTCCGGAAGTCCCGTGGTGGTAAAATCTCGTTTAGAGGGCTGTCTTTTTCCAAAACTAAGCTGCAAAAGTACAAAAATACAGCGGGAATTGAAGAATCGGTCTGCTTGGTCCCCTTTGAGCCTTTGGTTGTAAATTTTATTTTATTCTAAGTTTAATAACTTATCCTTTTACTCTTTTGTGTTTTCAGTGGGTACAATGTGACAAATGCGAATGCTGGCAACATCAGATTTGTGCTCTGTATAATCCAAAAAGTGATTTGGAAGGGAAAAGAAAATACATTTGTCCTTTTTGCCGCTTAGCTGAGATTGGAGTTCAAGAGCATGTGTCCATACCTACTGCTTTGGGGGCAGAAGATCTTCCCAGAACTAAGCTTAGTGATCATATAGAGCTAAGACTCTTCAAGAGCCTTGACAGAGAGAGAGAAGAGAGGGCAAAATTATCTGGAAAATCTCCTACTGAGGTAAGTTGCAAAAACTGATATACAATTCATATTTGACATTTTCTTATCTGTTTGACATGAAAATTGCTTAACAATTCTTACAATTCATTTTTGATATTTGTTTGCTTGTCTATTGTCAAGTTTCAATTGCATCATGAAGTGTTAGACCAGATACTGAATCAAATTAATCATTCCATTCATACATGATTTTGCTATAAGTATCCTCATTTTCTTTTCATTCTGCCCAAGAATTAAAGAAAATTAAGGTTGGATAACGTTACAAAAAATAGGATCGTAGAGAGGATAAAACATAGTTTATTGAATCAATTAATCACATGGTTAAAACAAATGACTAGACTTCAGATTATTTCCCCTCATTTCCTCTTCGCTCTGAACCAAGAAAAAGAAGAAAAGATTGGATTGAATGCCAAATTGTAGAATGCTTGAACACTGTGGTGGAAAATAAACTTTTTTTACCATCTCATCCCAAGACATGTTCTTGCATTGATGCAACACGTATAGTATGTCCAAATATTGATTGCCAGATCTTGACTAGGATTGAATGATGAATTTGCGAAACTTTAATATGGTTAGGTTTATTGTGTAGTATTATTCAAGCCTGAGATTAGATCAACACTTGCTGTGCCAAAAATTCCATAACCTATAAATCTTACTAACCAATTTTATATGAAAATTTAGCAAATAAACATTAAGATAAACCTTATTACTTAAATAACATGTCATTATTTCTTAGCCCTGAAAATATACGATGAACAAATTTTCTACAAGAACAGTGTGTACTCACTTTCACAAACCTACCTATACATATATGTTATGGCGTTCTTGTATTTCTTGTATCTACTACCCATATTGAAACTTTCTTGCTAGCATCTTCCTCACACCCATAGTAAATTGCAACATTGCCCCTTTACACCTTTTCTGTTCTTGAGTCCAAGTTTTTGCGTTTTCATTGGAGCAACTGGTTCTGGCTATTATTATTAGTTGTAGATCTAAAGATTTCCCAGAGTTCCCCAGACCCTTCAACTAAAAAAATATAAGTACATACATCAACAAAACCCAACATCATAGCTGATCTAGGCCTAGTCATAAACCCGAAATTTTAAACCCTCGACCTAATGGAGCAGCCTACACTACAATTCAAAGGTTTTTTAACAAATAAAAAATGTTTCCCCCGATAGCAGCCAAAGAAAGTTACTGCAGCAATATTGTTTGCTGTCGTGTCATAGCATCATTTATCCTGCAGTAGAGTAGATTAGGATACATACTTTTAGTAAATTGGAGATGAAAGGGTTAAATTATACTTAATGAGAACAAAAATCGAACCTGAATATTTATGCACGAGATCTAAATCCCAAAAATCATGGTGTCTCCCAACTAATACTGTCGTTTCTGGCGTATGTGAATCTTATGCAACTCAAGATTTATCTTTTCTTAGTCTTAAGCTATTAAACCAATGATGTTTTATGAGACACGTCATAGAAATTTGGTACGAAGAATAGTTTACAACTTGTATCCTAAAAATCAGCCAGCAAGAATATTGCGGATTTTATTTTTCCAAAAATCCGTCCCCAAGTTATCTCTCTCTGCCTATTTCATGTGTATACCACATTTGGTTTTGTGTAATTAGTCAGGATGAGGTTTAATCTCATCTCTAGGACCTAGGTACGAAGTTTGAATACAAAAAGTAAAAGGATAACAATTCTTTTCGATATGTTAATTTGAGGGGGCGGAATTTATTGTTGATCATAATCTGCACTTTAGCTCAGCATAGGCTAAAGCTTCTTTAACATGTTAATCCTGTTCATAACCTCCGGCCTCCCAAATGTCATCCTTCCGGGCCCCGGAATCTGATTTAATAATATCATTATATTAATCAATCCAGTTCAAAAAGGTGGGACCTAATCGAGCCTAGGAATGAAAAGTAAAGAAAGTACTCCACATATGCAAAAGGCAGTCAACTTTATTTTGACAACGTATAACGCCTGCCTAGGCAGCAAAGGCGTGACTAGGCACCAAATGGCTCAACTAATGCGAGCCCAGGTGCTAAAACTCACGCGTTTTTTATTATTATATTATTTTTTTAATTTTTAATTTAAATATAAAAGGTATTATTTTTAAAAATCTTAGAATGAAAAGGAAAGAAAGGTTTTTGGGTTTACGTTTAATATTTATTTGATTAGAGAATATTTGGTTGACAGGAGAAGAGATAAAAATAAATTTTAATTTAATGGGGCCAAACAGGAGCATAATTACGCATATATAGGCGCACGTAATTGTAGTAATACTATATTTGAAAATAATCAACCTCAATTATGTATAATTATACATATATATAGATGCACGTAATTATAGTAATACTATATTTAAAATCAACTAACCATAATTATATATAATGATACATAAATAGATGCACGTAATTGTAGTAATACTATAGTTTAACTCAATCAATCAAAATTATAAATACATAGACTCACGTAATTATGGTAATCATACAATTAACTCAATTAATCATAACTATATATACTTTATATTCACATATATATGGTAGTTTACTGAATGAATCTTCCTAACTTATTTTTCACGTATTAGGAAGTTTACTTAATTCTATCCAATTTTCCATATATATATGTACCTATAGATTTCAGAAAATTGTACCTGTAGTCCCTCAACTGTTGGTCGATATACAATTTTGTTCTCTAACTTTCATTCGCTTATATTAAGGTCATAATTCTCATAATTAACGACTATAAAATATTTTGGCAGCATTATATTAGTGGTGATATTATCAAAGGATAATTGAATTATTCCATTTTGACAATTAATAATAGCTTTGGATGTTGTGAAGAAAGGACGTCTCAAAATAACATAAATATACTTTTTAGAATCATGCACAAGTTGAGTATCGATAACAATACCATTAATAAAGAAATAAAATTTGTCAACGTGTATAAAATGTCCTCCACAATACCTAAGAGAAACCTTAACAGATCTATCAACAAGTTGTCAAATGAATAAACTAGCCCAAGTTGCATGATCACAAGATAAGGTTTATTAACACTTGATTGTTTACCTGTATTAATAGGTTTTTGTTAATGAAAACAACAAAAAAGAACTTCTAAAAAATATACTTCTTTGAAGATATAAATATCTTTATTTAGTTCATCAAAGTTGCTGACGTATGCTTTAGTTTTCATTTGTAAATTTTGCAGTAGTATACGTGTAACGACCCGATTTCTCGAAAACTCGAATTTTTAAACAAAATCA
>CAIGRO010167448.1:0-19959 GCA_903798355.1 Fraxinus baroniana
TATCTCACAATCACAACTCCTTGTGATTAACAAATCACCAAAACTTGAATCTACGGATTCTATTATTTAATTAATTAAATATTAATTCGATTAAATAATAGATTGTGCCATAAATATGCATCGGTTATATATATACATTAAAAGTGCTTATGTCCAAAGTTGATTGGACCTAGGGCATAACACTTACAGGTGGGTGGGTGGGGGGGGGGGCACTTCATTCAACATTGAGAAAACAAATAAAAATTCTTAATTTCTATATTTAATTAACAATATTGATGAATAAAAACTAAAAATAATTTTTTGTATAAGTTTTATTCGTAGATAAGATTTTTTTTTTTTAATCTCATGTTTGGGGTAATCATTTGCAACTTAAAACTTTTTAAGAATGTCTGCTTAATTTTACTAGTGCTTGTTGCGAATGAAATTATTCTTTTCTGCGAGGATAATTTATATATATAACTAATAAAAATATATAATTTTTTATTTGAGATATTTTAGCAAAGTAATCTTCTATCTCTAGGCGCAACACTTGTTGCTTATTTATTTTCTTTAATTATTACCAGAACAATTAAAGTTTAGATGTCGACTAATTGTAAGTGCTCGGTTTAAGCAGATTATTCATCGGGGGCAAAGCTCCTTTGCCAGAATTTTGGTATCCGGGTCCCCCTATTGGTGGTGTCAGGCCCCCCACCAATAAGGGGTTGGCTCGGGCACCAAAATTCTGGCACGAAAGGGGGGCTCATTCATCGGTGAGTTTAAGTAAACGCCAACAATATTTTATGGTTAAACGGCTAATTAGGGGACAAGCGTAAGAGAAACAAACGTTTAGTCCAAACGCCCAAAACAACTAGTCATTTTCCATTCACCCTCAAGTGACAACAAAAAACTCTTAAATTTCGCCCATGCTATTTTCTAAAAAAAGAATTCTACAAATTTATTTTTAACCACACTTTCTATGGGATCTTCAATTTTTCACCCATACATTATTACATTTCATTAAATTTAGGAAAAATTATAGCCACGGTACCAAACATTTCATTTAATTGCAGACTTTTTTCGAATCTTTCATTTGTACTATCTATGGTACCAAACTTTCAAAAAATTCACACATGGGGTCCGAATGAATGAAAATCGTTAGTTTGACCGTTAATTAATTCAAAAAATTGACTTCGACCAATTTTAGAAGAGGTAATACAGTTATTTTGAATTAAAAATATCAAAAACAAAACCCCCACCCTAAAACCAAACGCTAAAATACAGCAGCAACAGCGCGGCCAAAAGCTCCCCTACTCCACCCCATTAACGTCAGCCAAATCGTTTGAAATTTTGTATGTGAGGGGCTATTGAGACGTGGGAAGAGTTGCAAATTGCGATGGATGAAATAATTGCTAGATGATTGCCATTCATTTTCACTTTTTCTTCATTTCCAGAAATTAAATTGGAAATTGGAGACGACGATTGGATGGTGGAAATTTTGATGAGTTTCTTGAGTGGTGTCGGCGTATGTGCTGGCGTTGGGTAGTATCAGTGGTGTGGCCAGATTTTCCTTGGGTTTTTCTTGGATTCCAATTTAATCTCATTTTCTACACAAATTTCTTGAGAAGTAAACTCCATTAATTTTGTTTTGTTTTTTTTTATTTTTTTTTTTTTTTTTTTTTTTTTTTTTTTTTTTTTTTTTTTTTTTTAATGAATGGTCTATGAAATTTAAGGACTGTGACAATTTCTATTCTTGCTTCAGACATATTTAGAATCCTCTCTATTTTGAAAGAATTTATTCTGGAATGATAAATTGATGGAGAATGTGTGGATGAAAAAGAATGAAAAGTTATTCATATGATAGAAAATATTATTTTATTAAAAAATGTGATTGAAAATCAGTAAAAAAATGAAATGAAAATAAAAATTTTAATGGATACCAAACATGGGCTTAATAAGGTATGTTGGTGTGGAATCTTCATCTTACCTTTTTTAAGCTTTTTAATTGAATCCTTCACCATTTTTAGCTGGATTTTGGTTACTGCAAGAATTGACTTCCTGCATCTCAATTGTGAATATGAACTCTACAAGAACCATCAGAGTTGGTGTTATCGACGACTGTGCATACGTTAGGTAGTTGTAACAGTGACGGCG
The DNA here is from genome assembly GCA_903798355.1 of Fraxinus baroniana. NCBI lineage: Eukaryota > Viridiplantae > Streptophyta > Magnoliopsida > Lamiales > Oleaceae > Fraxinus > Fraxinus baroniana. Next base: position 2,131 of record CAIGRO010167448.1, read on the forward strand.
ACAGTGACAGTGACGATGGCTGATTTTCAGGAGTGGGCGTAGGTGTTGGTGGGGTGGGGGGGTGGGATAACTTTTTTGATTTTTTGTTTTATTTTAATTCAAAATTCCTATTTTACCCCTTTTAAAATTGGCCAAAGTCAATTTTTTGAGTCAATTAACGGTCAAACTAATGGTTTCCATCTATTCGGACTTCAAGTGCAAATTTTTTAAAGGATGGTCTGCAACTAAATGAAATGTTTGATAACGTTGTTGCAATTTTTCCTTTAATTACGAAAAATCTAATTTTTAAACAAATAGGGACGTGTGTTTTATATTGAGTAATGTTATTTATCATCATGGCGATGAAATATCGGTGATATTACATGTAACTATCACAAACAATTGATGAGCTAGAAGTGAGTCACTAACTAAAACTGCCGAATTATTGGTCCGCTTTTATTATTATTTCTTAGTAATGGGCTGAGTCATATCTTACTAGTTTTGCTGAATTATTGGTCCGCTTCATATATCTTACTACAAAATGAAGTAATGAACACAAAAATTGAATTTTTTTCAGCCTATATGGATGTGGATAGGTTAATATGCCAACGGTCCCTCTCCAACAAGTATGGGAATATATGCACATAACAAAGTTTAATCATACTTCTTTGGGTACTCTTAATTTAAATATGTGAAAACTTTTCAAGAAAAGAAATAGTGTAGAATCACTTATTTTCATTGATGACACGCTTGATAGAAAGTTCTTAAAAAGATGTAAAGGTAATTCAAGTTTCAAAGCAAACGATGTTTTGAGTTAATCTGAATATAAATTGAGTTGTATCGAGCTTATCTTTCTTGGCTCATGGCTTGTGCGAGTCAATTCATAGAAACATTTAGGACGTGTTCGATAGATATTAAAATCGGATTAAACTGAAAAATTATCTGTTATTGTTGACTTTTATTAGATGAGTAGGACACAATAACGACTATATTTTCAATTTTAATTGGATTTTAAACACGATCGAACACGCCCTAATAATAGTTACTTTCCTTAACAAAATTTATTTAAGATTCTTTTATAGTTAAATTACTTGTTTGTTAGTTTCACAAATCATTTCGATTTTTTCATTCAATTGTGTTGTTTGTACAATTATACTCGACAGTCGACAATATTGATTGATAATGCTGGTGTTGTTAAAATTCGGACCATCGATATAAAAAACTGTCTTTGAAATGATTGAATGTGATGTTGTCAACGAATATGATCAAATTAGATTGTACATGTAACATAATTCTATTTCAGTTGACATCATTTTAGTTTCATAGTATTATCATTTCACTAAATTATTAGTTACTATAAGCCTGGGTGAATCTTATCTTATATGTGAAGATTAAAGTCCTAAAGATCGTAATATCGTATATTATATTATATTATATTATATTTTTTGTTTCCCAAGGCCATTTTCAATCTTGCACGCTGTCCCGAAGTCAATGGAAATAAGTAGAGGATGTGGCTCACACTAGCCTAAAGTGATTGCCATTGGACTTTATTAGATAGCGTCTTCATTATGGATTCTAGTGGTTTTATTTGAGCCCCTTCAACTTTGGTGAAATTGATTTCAGATACCATAAATTGCAAAACTATTCAAAAGATAGCTTTTTTTTTTTTTTTTGGAGAGAGAGAGAGAGAGAGTTTTGACTGGCACCAAGATCTGGACCATTTGCAAGCAAATACAATGGATGTTAACATCACCAACTTGTAGTATAATAATTTTATTATAATCTTTTTCTTGAATTTAATATTATATTAATTCATTTGATTTTGGGCTAAACTCATTATGCTTGGTAGACTTTGATTCCTATCACTTCTAAGAAAGCAACATTTTTTTGTAAAAAAATATATTTATTTATAGATGCGGAGTGCATCAAATCGATGGTGAAAAAAATGTATGGAAACAATTTTAAATTTATTGGGAATAAAATTTAATCAGAATTGCATAGCATGGTCATCTATAATAGTATAAACAATATTGTTATTTGTGGCTGTTGGGTATTTCGATACCAAATAAATTCGGGGTTATAATTAATAGTCGACCCAAAACACACAATTGGCCTCCCACGAAATGAAGTTTGACCGATTAAATCGAGAGGCACCTCCTTTGTGGTTTCCTCTCCTTTGCTTCTTGGCTACTGATTGTTGGTTTCTTTGTGAGACCCACCTCTTCTCCCCTTTGCCAGCAGGTTGGCCTCTGTGTATGGCCGCTTCTGCGTGATTCGTGGGTAACTTTCTTTGTGGCCTCGAGTGGGATTCTTGGACCCTTCTAGTGGAGCTACCTTGTGCGTTATTAGGTCACAAATCTGAGCTCTGTGTACTCCACTTTTTGTGCCAATCTTTGTGAAATCGAATAGGAAGTGTGATTGGATGCAATCTTATTCCTTACTTGTGTGTGAGGATCAACGTAGATTCTAATGAGAATCGTCTTGAATCAAATAGAGAAAATAGAATTTTTAGACGCATAATCAAAAAATATAATAAAATCAAATAAAGAATGTCTGATTTTCAATTCTAAAACCCAAAACATACCAATTAACTTTTAATTGAAAGTAAATTAAACGACTGAGCGTCGACCCAATTTCTTCTAGGTAGTTTCGAGAAAAAATGTCCTCAATTACTCGTATTAAAACTATCGTACTTAATAAAGAAGTCGAAGGAATTTATAAAAAATCATGTAACAAAGTCATAAGTGATACTTTTTAATGGAATCTTGGAATCCTTGATATAATGGTGGAATCTATTTCATCAATTTGCTTGAAATAAAATAATTTAAAGCTCTTATAACATCAGATCAGATGGCCAAGGATTTAGAATTTGAATTTTGCTGTTTGTACATATTAAAAAAAAAAAAAATGTAAGAAGAAGTGACCGAAATGATGTGGAGGAAAAATATTGGATAAAAAAATTGACTACGTTTTAAACTGACAAATGATAAAGTGACATATGACATTACTGAAACATTAATTATTGATGTACACGTAACATTATCCTTAGAATATATTTATGTTATACCAAATGGCACTAAAATATATGCTGATTCTCTGTCCCCTCTACAATAATCACATGAATTGATTCTTAATTATCATAATTAGTGCAAATACGGTGTTAATTAATTGGAAATTACAGTGTATGGACTTGAGTTTAAATCTCTCATATTCCCAAAAACAGTATTGATGGGATTTAATTTCGTTTTTGATATAGATTTTGAACGAAATTATAATAGTTTTGAAACTTTAACTCGTTATAAAAACGATATAACTAATTTTTATTATCAACAAACGAAGTTATTCTAATCGACGATGATTACAATAAATGTACTTTATTTTTAATCCTTTAAACATATTTTTGTCTTAATTGCAATGTTAATCTTATTTTTCTGATTTAAATATTAAATATTTATTTAGTCTAGAGGTGCAGATTTTCATTTATCCCAAATATGTGTTGCGATGAAAAATGTTTCCAAAAATATTTTCTGGCTTGTAATTGTTTTTTTTTTTTATTCCTAGTTCAATATTCAATCTCCATCTCAAATTATGCAAGATTGATTATTACATTAAGTTACTTCAAAATAATTTAAATTTAACTTTGAAACAAATATATACTCGCTACGAGAAAGAATTATAGAATTATGTAATTCAAACTCTTGTTCGTACTATACAAGTTTAACTTTTTATGAGTTCGAAATGTATGAATCTCATGCTTGGAGCACTTACATGGGACGAGATATCATTAGAGATGAACAGAATGTACAACAGTACCAATACCCAGTATTGTCTACTATAGCTCGAGAATTGTTCAGTGTACACGTGGCATTCTCAACACTCATAGACATAAGGTCTATAATAGGAAACTATATGTTGGACCGACAATTCACATCGTTTCAATTTTTCAATTACAAACTAAGAAGATAGTATTGTAAATAATATTTCGTTTCGTTTATTCGTTATTAAATTGTATTTATTTCAATTTTTTTGTACAAAATATCTATTATTGTACAATTATTTTAAATACATATAAATATTTTTAGTCGGTTCAAAATTCAGATAAAAGAGAAGGATTTTTACAATTTTATAAGTCTTTTGAGAAAATAGATTTTTTATTACGTTCATCATTTTCTATCAACTCGTGTCTTTATTATATTTTCCGGGGCTGAAAATACATTTAGGGCCTATTTGAGTCCTTTTTCTTTATTTTATGTAAATGCATTTTAAAATAGTGGATTGATGGAGAACGTATGGTTAAAAATGAAGGAAAAGTTTTTGAATTATATGTAATATTATTTTATTGAAAATTGGTAGTTGAAAAAAATAGAGAGAAAAATGTATTTTGAAAAAAATAAGAATCAAACAAGAACTTAGAATTTTTACAGAAGAGAAAAAAGCGAGAGCTTGGCTCACCCCATTCGCAAGCATGACCTAACTCGCCAAGTGAGGTCGATTCGAGTTTGACTATTGGCAAGTCGAGCGACTTGTCTCGGCTCGACTCAATCCACTTAACCACCCTAAATTGTAGTTAAATAAACATGCAATATATCATAAAGCAAAAGCACTTTTGTAAGTATGTTGTCAAACATTCTTACACTTTAGTTTTTTTTTTTTCCCCTCTGTAGAGTTTTAAATTTATTACTTATATAAAATGTATCTCACCGTATTTAAATCATAAGTTATATAGTGTCAAATTATATTAAGATTTAAGCCTATGTTTGGCCCTCATTTTTTCAAAATTTATTTTCAACCACATTCCCTCCTAAAATAATTTTACGTGTAAATCAATTTTTTTTTTTTATTTTTTAACCACGTTTTCTAAAAAATCACTATTTCAAAACACATTTTCTTACAAAAATGGGGCTCAACAACCTAATTATAATTTTTTATAGTAAATCTCGATAAATTAATGTTCAATTAATTATTTATCTAACTTAAATAATAAATTTCCTGGTCCCAATTCTGTTCAATGAACTAAATTAATAATCTCACGGATGCATAAGATAATACTTTTATTTAAAATTCTTTAGAGCCCAATGAAAAATATAAAATAATGATTAGTAAACTATATGAGATTTTATAATGCATATTAATGAAATATCTACTTGACAACTCCTATTGATTCAATTCATTTTTTTTTTAATCGAAAAATATGCATCTAAAATTCATTTTTATTTAATACTACTATGGTAGATAGGCTTTTCCTGGGAGAAATAATTTGTAATATCTATCATAAAAATTATGATTACCTTATGTGCGTGTATTCGGTACCCTTGAATAATCTTTTCTTCGGTTGACTATTCCATTATTGTATCAATTTCACTAAGACAACCAAAGAGATATTCAACATTTATCATATTTTTGTATCGTTGATTAGAAATGACATCACTTGATTTGTTGATAAATTAATAAATTATTTTCTATTGAGATATTAATATCTATTTAAAGTAACAATTTTTCTAGATATTAATATTACAACACAGGAACACACCCCCATAAAAAGACACAGCAGGTGGGTCCCGCCATTTTTTGTATTATTTTATTCACCAGTGGGACCCACCACTATGTGAGATTTTTGATGCAATTCCGATGAACTCTTTCTGGTAGAATGGCTTTCTATATAATATTATTATTATATAGAAATTTTAGTGTAATTATTGATTTTGATATTTATTTCCATGTTCATTTCCTCCAATCCATGCTACTCTCACCCTTGTCCCATCCCCCATCATTTTTTCTCCAACCGTCGTATGTTGCATAGTTGTCCCATCTTAAATTTCTATAGTGACAATTTTTTAAATATTTTTTATTGTTTATTTATATGAGCCATGAGGTCATCTTGTTCATGCTTTAAAAAAAGCCGTGCTACTTTGCTCGAAAAAACGTGTCCGAGTCAAACTCGGGCGCACCCCTATTGGTGGGGGGCCTGACACCAATAGGGGGCGTCCGAGTTTGACCCGGGCACCATTTTTCGAGCAAAGCCTCAAAGGGGCTTTTCTCCTTTAAAAATATTGACACGAGAATGTGCCTTACATTGAAGTAGATGTTAAAAAGTGAATTCAATTTAAATTTACTAATAGTAAAAAATAATTGCTATCATATGTATCTTGTCCTACATCATGATAGAAAAACGTGTAATTATATTCCCACCCCATTTTGTTTTTATAAATACATTACATTTTAATCAAATTAAATGTCATTAACCTTTATTCACCATTACATTTATATCTTTAATTTGTTTTCATCATATTATTGTGTTTTAATATTTCATTAATCAGAAAATCTTGACATTAGTAATGATTTTCGTTCAAAAAATATTATTAACGTGTCTTAAAAGAGAGTCAAATATTTAGAGTGTGTTTGAGCCACATTATTTTGAAAGAATGTATTTTGAAATAGTAGATTGATTGATAACGTGTGGTTGAAAAAGAAATAAAAGTTATTGATGTGATAGAAAATATTATTTTATTGAAAAATGCTTGGTTGAAAATAAGTTGAAAAATGAGAATAAAATTTTTAATGTGACTCAAATAGGGGCTTAATCATATTTTTACAATATTATTTATTGTGTTTATTCAAGAATAAAATGAACAAATAAGTATTTTTAGTTGTTGTTCGGGTCGAATTAAAATTTGATTTTAATCTAAGTTAAAGTCAAACAATTAATATTAATCACATATCCCACATCTTTTCAACTATACATTTCAAAAATTTATATCACAGTTCACTAAAAATCTAATTTTAATCCCCACCAAACACCCTCTTAATCTATTTTAAATAAGATTTTAGAGAAAAACCATAATCTGAAACAATATATGATAATTGGAGAATGAAAATGCGATGAAAAAAATTTGAGTAGTAAATGTCATGATGTGTAAATATTATGAGCATTTTATACAATTAAAATGTAATTTATTTATTAACCCTTTGTTTGATTAAAATTTTCATTTTCATTATTCTACTCATTTTTAACCAAACATTCTTTAATAAAAATAATATTTTTCATCACATCAATAACTTTTTTTTAACCACACATTCTCCTTCAATCTACTATTTCAAAATATATTCTCCCAAAATAATCTGAGTAGTAAATGTGATGATGTGTAAATATTATGAGCCATTTTTCAAAATGTAATTTATTTATTAAGCCCCCGTTTGGTACATATTAAAATTTTCATTCTACTCATTTTTAACCACACATTTTTTAATAAAAATAATATTTTTCATTACATCAATAACTTTTTTTTTTAACCACACATTCTCCGTCAATCTACCATTCCAAAATATATTCTCCCAAAACAATGTGGTTCAAACACACCCTAAAATCTGGGTGCGAATATATTTAGCCTAGAGAAATATAAATATTAAAAGTTTAGGGTGTGTTTGAGCCATTTTATTTTGGAAAAATGTATTATGGAATAGTAGATTGATAGAGAATGTGTGATTAAAAAATAAGAAAAAGTTTTGAGTTTACGTGTAATATTACTATATAAAAAATGTGATTGAAAAGAAGAGAGAAAAAGTGTATTTTCGAAATAATGAGAAAAACATATAATGGAATAGTAGATTGATAGAGAATGTAAGATAAAAAAAAAAAGTTATTGATGTGATTGAAAATATAATTTTATTGAAAAATGTATGGTTGAAATTGAATAGAAGAATAGTAATGAAAAAATAATGTGTATCAAACATGAACTTAATGTTAAATTGAAATAAATAGTGATTTTAAGTCCCTGTTTGTCTACCATTAATTCAAAATAACGTTTGCTACAATAAGATTCTTCATCACACATTCATCAAATAAAATATTCTATACACAGACCCATAAAGTTACTTTATTACACTATTTCTCTCCCAATAATGGGAGACAAACACATCCATGGAAGTCCTGAAACAAACATCCGAACACGTGGCACAATCTCCTTCATCTTTTATTTTCAGACGCTACACTGGATAATTCCCTCCTTTGTCCGAGCATTACTCTTTTACTTAATTACCTTAAGTGCGTGACACGTCATGACAGCCTCGGAATTCCCAAAAATAACTCCTCCAAATGGGACCCACCTATTTCCACCACAACGTTCGAACACCGGAATCATCGTCCATCCCTGGACCCCGCATGACCTGATTTGTCCACACTGAAAAATGAAAAATGGAAAATATTTAATATTAGTCCTCAAACTTATTACTCGACTAGCAAGTTAGTCCTCGCACTCCTTGCTCTCAATAATAACCACATTGTAATTTTTTGTTAAGCATCTTATAGCTTCATATATTTATTTACTATAAATTTCGTGAAATAATATCGAGTTGAGAAGCGAAAATAACTTTATAAAGTGTCTGTAGAGACCACACCATAATTTTATCGAGTTTTTGATTGTTTAATTTCTTTTTTAATGTTCATTAAAAAGAGTGTTTTTTTTAAAGGAAAGTAAATTTTGTAATAATGATTTTTTTGAAAAATATGTAGTTAAAATATAGGAAAAAAATTTGAATTTAAGTCCAAAATATTTTATTATAAAAATGTGTGGTTGAAAATAAATTTTAGAAAAAATAGACTTTTTCAAGAACGGTAGACAAATATGGGATAAAAAACTACTCGTATCAATATGAAGAAAAAAAAAATGATATTTTACAAAGATTGGGGTCGAGTTGTCCATTCAAGCAATAGTTAAGGATCAATCATACATATTTTATCAAATAAGGATAATTATATAATTACACTACAATCATTTTTCATCGAATTTTTTCCATCAATCTTCTATTAATGAACACGTTATTTCTGATGATAGTTCTGACCAAAATTTTGTTAGCATGCTCTAAAATAAAGTACAATTTAAATTTTTTTTTTTATTAAAAGTTGGTAATTTGTAACCCTTTCTTAACAGAATTTCTAAACAAGAATCATCGTTACACGCAATTTGTGAAAAAATTAAAATAAGAATTTAATAAACAATAAATAAAATTGAAGACGTAGGTATCAAAAAACTTAAATATTAGCAACCTCTAATGCAATTAAAAGGCAATGTATAGTCCTGTCTCACAATCATTAGTACAAAATTATTTAATTCTCATAATTATTTTTGCATTTATACAATAAAATATTTTACACATAAATTCAAAATTTTTTCCTACGTTATGTTTGAGTCCAATTTTTTTGGGTTATAAGGTATATTGAAATTGTTGATTAATGGAAAATGTGTGGTTAAAAAATAAGGAAAAATTTCGAATTTGAGTGTAATATTATTTTATTGAAGAATCTATGATTGAAAATAAGAGAAAAAAATGTATTTTGATAAAAAATATAAGGATCAAACAAGCTCCTATTTTTTAATTATATATTCTCCAAAAAAATCATTATTCAATATTCTATTTTTTTGCTTTCAAAATAATGGCCGTTAAACTGTTTTGGAATATCAGAAGTATACTGTTTATCTACCATTATATCGAAATCTTTTTTTTTTGGAACCCATTTTTAATTTTTCATTCTCACAATAAAATATTTTGCAGACAAATTTTAAATGTTCTCTACTTTTAATTGTACATTTAAAAAATTTACTATTTCAAAACTTATTTTCATAGACAATTAGGGGCAAAATGTGATTGGTCACCAAAAAATCATTAAAATGAGATATTCAATGACCATTTTGCCCTCCCGTTCTCTTTCTATAAATCCCAAGCCCCCTATCCTCATCACTTCCATTCCATTAGCCTCTCTCTTTGTTTCCAATTATAGATCGGCGTTTCGTGTGTATTCTTTTGGAGAGATGTTGGGAGTGTTTAGCAGCTCGATAGTTCCGCCACCGGAAGAGCTGGTGGCGGCCGGAAGTAGAACTCCGTCGCCGAAGGTGACAGCGGCGAAGCTGATGTCCCGGTTCCTGGAGGCGAACTCGTCGGCGGTGTCCATACAGATCGGTGAGGATGTCCAGATGGCCTACACTCACCAAAACCAGTCGGCTTTACAGCCCAGGTATACTATACATGATTGAAAAAAAAAGAAAAAAAAAACTACTAATAATAAGTGAGAACGATCATGACCATTACGCGCGGATTTATGGTGATCAACGGCGGGGATGGTCTGATGAGTTCTTGCATGCGTATCTCATCTCAGTGAAGTTGAATTGTTTTATAATTATTAGTCGTGTCCAATTTAAGATTAATTAACGAATTTGAAAATAAAAGGATTAAATTAATTATTAGTACGAATGATTAGACGATTACCATCTTGATCTTTTAGTCGAACCACAAATTTTCTCCAAATTGTGACTTGGTGAGACCAATGATTTGTGTTGTTCTAGTGCCATTTTTTTTTTCTAAATTTTAAATTATCAAATTTGTAACTTTTAAATTTTAATTTATTCAGTAGTTATTATTCATTACTTGTTAACAATTTTGTATAAATAATTATTAAAATAAAATAAATATAAATTAAATCATTAAATAATGATATAATACGAATTAAAATTTGTTATATTTGTAAAATGAAGGACAAAGCAGAAATCATGAAAAACTCTAAAAATCACCCCCACTGATTCCTGAATAGTGTAAAGATTTGGTTGGTGGGGATTAAAATTAAATTTTTAGTAGATTGTGATAGAAGTTTTTGAAATGTGTGGTTGAAAAGTCGTGCGATCATAAAAGATGTTAATATTGATTGTTTGACTTTAACTTATTAAAATCTGATTTTAATCGGAAATAAGTGTTGGGTCGGTGTGAATTTTTGCGCTAAAAATACCATTTTGATGTATGGTTGGAGATGCCCTTTACTATTAATTAGACAATTACCATCCCGATCTTTCAATCGAGCCACAGCTAAAAATACCCCATCTTATTTTCAATTACACAATTTCTCGTAAACTAATATTACACACGTAAATCGAAAACTTTTTTCTTCTTTTTCAATCAACGTAAAAAAAAAAAACACTATTCCAAAAATTATAATTTCAAATAATGGGGCCAAACGGGGGCTAAATTTGATGGGACAACCTATGTTCTTAAATTTTTTTAATTTTTTCATCGAAGTTTCTGGTTTTTGATTATTCATAAGGTTAAAATTGACATATAAATGTAAATTGGGCGACAAATGGCAGATCGTTTGCAGTTAAGGATGAAATGTTCTGCTTGTTTGAAGGAGCCCTCGACAACTTGGGGAGTCTGAAACACCAGTATGGCCTTGTGAAGTCTGCCGATGAGGTACTTTTGGTGATTGAAGCATACAAGGCACTTCGTGACCGGGCACCTTACCCTGCGAATCAAGTTGTTGGCCACCTTGAGGGGAATTTCTCATTTATGGTTTTCGACAAATCAACTTCCACTTTATTTGTGGCTACAGTGAGTAATCTCACCTACCAAACACCTAATTGAATCTTTACTATTAGTGGTTTTTACGAACATTTGAGTTGGTGGTGGTGTGACAGGACCAATTTGGCAAAGTTCCTCTCTATTGGGGAATCACTGCTGATGGATACGTCGCATTTGCTAATGACGCTGATTTGCTAAAGGGTGCTTGTGGCAAATCACTTGCTTCCTTCCCACAAGGTAATCCTCGTTTGACACACATTCTTTCAAATAAAATAATATTTTTCATCACATCAGTAATTTTTTCTTACTTTTTAACCACATATTTCTCATCATATCACTATTTAAAATACATTTTTTCCGCAATAATATCCGTCAAACACAAAATAACAATTTTACTATGAACAGTGTCAAAATAGAATAATGAGAATAGTCATAGTCCATGGTGCCAACAATGATGAATTGGGACTATTTTCAACAAAGGATTCTCCAATTTGACATAATTGTGTTGTTTGATTTTTCAGGTTGTTTCTTTTCCACTGCAGTCGGAGAACTTAGAAGTTACGAGAATCCCAAAAATAAGATCACCGCTGTTCCTGCAACCGAGGAAGAAATATGGGGAGCGAAATTCATGGTAAGATGCTTCCTTTTTCTGTTCAATTCTTTTAGGATATTTTAAGGAATACTAAGGTTGTGTTTTGTGACAAGCAACGAGGTTTGTTTAGAACTTCTCTTTATTTTATTGGTTAAACAAGATATTGATTACACGAAATCCCTACATATAGTTGAGAAAAACATCCGTTTCTTGTCCAAGAAAAATACATTCAAAGTGAACACATAGTTGTTCCATCTCTAGAACTACAATCCTGATTTTTTAGGTTTCATTATCATAGAACAGTGAATATACTTCTGGCCGGCCAATAGCTCGTCTGTGAACTTTAAAACGACGTATATTTTGTCTTCCCCTCATGAATTTTAGCCTTCCCAATTGCTGTTTAGTTATTTTTCTTTACTCGAAAACTGAATTAAGGATTATCGACATTAGCATCAAGCATGTTTTTCCCTATGTCGAGTCTATCTTATGTTGACTGACAACTTGTGTGGATGATATTCAGGTGGAAGGGCAAACCGTTGTGGCAGCCACGAAGTAGAAGAAGATATTATCTTTTATTTAAAATGTGAGTGGCGTGTTGTAAATAAAATGGAGAATTGCTTTGTGTCTTGTCAAGTACTAGAATGTAAGAGAAGTTTGTTTTAAGATATTTTCGAGGCTTGTTTGCTTGTAACACTGTCATTGTATAGCTACCTCTTTTAGCAGTGTAAAATAAAGTAAGTTTGAACTCTTTTTTACTTCATTCCGACTTATTGAAGCATAATAATCAAACTTGTCAGGAAGTCATTCGTCACCAAATTCCAATTGAGAATTGATTAAAAATCACATTAATAAGTTTTTGGACATGACACTTTTTAATTCAAGTGGCATAACGTTACATTCTATTCATCGTTCTCACCGTGAATCGTGACATGTCTTTAGATCCATTTTCACACAAATAGGAATAAGTGAACTATTTCATGTGCATCGATTGTAATGATTTAAGAAGTTTGTCTTATTTCTTTCATTTCTCTTTTCGACTAATTTCTGGATGATAGCACAACCATGCTCGTCTTAAGTCGAATTAAAGAACCTAAGATTTATGAATTATCTTGAAGTGTGAAGTTTTTCTTTAGTTTAGGTAGATAATAATCATAAGAGTATTAGAATACAAGCTAGAAATGGAATAAGGGTAAAGATTTGGAGAAATCACATAATTAGTAAAGAATTTCAAATTGGGATCTCGATCGCCTATCTATGCACAAGGACGAATATTAGATGTTTCAAAGTCAACACTTTTATCAAGACAATGAATAAAAAGTGAGTCAAGGGATTGAATTTTACACTACTAAAATATTGCTTATGATGCAATGATGAACATGAACGAGTTTTAAGATGGGATAATTCGTGTATTCAATTTGTCTAATGTTTGATTGTTGATAGAATAAAGCTATTTTAACATTCATTTTATACACTTAGATTGACATTTCATAATGTGTAAAAATTTTGGTCATTGATTTGAATAAGTGTTATTCAAATCAGTGGCCAAATTGCTTGTCGCATTAAAAGATGTCAACAAAATTGTAGCAAAATTGTTAGTGTTATTCAAATCAATGACCAACAAAAATGTAGCAAAATTGTTGTTGATATTATCCATAAACTTTGACCTAATGGCCTCTCCTATTGGGGTCGGATCATGTCAACCCTGTGGATCATGCTACCTCCATGTGAACCATGCCTAAATATAAGAATTTACTTTCTCACTTATAAGCGTTAAAATTATACCTTAGCCAAACATGCTGTAATCGAAAGAGGAAGAAAAAGATGAGAGGGACGGCGAAAATGAATGCGATGAGATCAGGGGTGGTGGTGATGGGAGCTCTGGCATTCGGCTACTTGACTCTGCAACTGGGTTTCAAGCCCTTTCTTGAGAAAGCCCAATTGCAGCAGCAACAGCGAGAACAAGAAGCTCTCCTTCAAGCTCAATCCGATTTCTCTGAAGCCCAGAATATTGCAGATGATGGTTTTAATACTGACCACACAACAATTCTCTCCGATGGACTCCCGAAGTCGGACCACAAGCTATGATTTAATGCCTTTATTATTTTTTTTCTTATTGTTTTTGTAGTTTATATTACTGAACTAGAATTATATTCGTGGTGGTTAGTTTTTGTATCTTTCATATTTACTCCTGATTGTTAGTGTTATTTGACTTGTAAAAAAATTTGGTGTGATTTTAGCGTATTGGGAAAAGGCCAACAGAATTTCACTTCGACGATTACCGACAAGATGACTTCCTTAACTCAGATTACAAGCTATGATTTGATGGCTTCAATCCCTTTTTTCTTATTAATTTTGGGTTTATGATAGTGAGTTCTGAATTGGGGAGTATATCTCTTGGAGGTTAGTTTGTATCTTGTTTGCTGCTGATTGCAATGTTTTTGCTCATGTGATTTAACTTTATAGTATGTGGAGTTGATAGATAATTTATTCGTTGGAGAGCATATAGAAATGTTGTGGATAAGCTGTCTTTAAACGAGCTTTAGGCTTGTTAAGGATGTTTTTGCTGATGAAAGTACCAAGATGAGATTTTAACATTATATTGTCTGAAGTTGTTTGAGATTATATTTTTTTAGCTATTTTAACTTTTCTCTTGGTATGGTTTTAAGATTATATTCTGAATTTGATGATGTAATGAACTACAATTAGACACTTATGTTTTTGAATAATTCTTGATCATTACTTATCTCAGGGGCATTTAGAAATGCAGTGAATGAGCCGGATTGAGCTGAGTTTTAGGCATTTTAAGTCGTCTTGATATTGTAATAACTGGTCTGAGATTGCTAGAGATTATTTGTTTTTTGATTATAGCTTGAACGAGCTTTTTCTCGAGCTGAGCTCCACTAGCTGAATAATTTACAGTACATTCGACATGTTTTAGCTTATGAAACTAAGTTTCAACCTATGAGAAAGAAAATGCGTCTCAAAATGCACTTAGTTAAACTTTGAAAAATATTGAACAACTTTAGGGGAGTCAATTATGGGCTAATCTTGGGTGCCTCAGGCCTATCTACTATTACCCTGTAGAAATTTGAGGTCTGGGGGTAACATGGAAGTTGGTTTTGCCATTTTGGAGTATTAGAACGAGGTGAAATATTGCTAATATATCTTCTCAGCTATAGTTGATGCAGTCACACAGGCTTGTTTGAGGTAATACTGTTTCTGAAATCTTGGATGTAAAGGAAAAAATATTGGCATGAAAAAGTTTGTAATGCGAGTAGAAATTCTGGACTATAAGAGTGAGAAGCTGAATGACTTTTTTCAAATAGATAGATATTTTATGATAAGTCCACCCAACGAAAAGAGTGGCTTTTTGGCAAAATTACAACTTCTATAAGCTCTCCTTTTCCTCTTATCCTTACATAGAACTAAAGAATGTAAAAGTCCCTTTCTTCTATTCCTGCTGCATGAATAGTACTCTCCAGCTTTCATTTCAAGTAGACAAAGGGCAATAAAATGGTATCACTAAAGAGAAGAAAGTAGGTCGATTAAGTCTCTAGTTTAGACTTGTGCTTTTTCAGCGAACAAAATCGATTTGTTTATTAATGTCATAAAAAAGAAAGTGCCTTTTTGAGACCTTTTCTGATTGAAAATATGACGAAGCAAAGGTTGGAAAGAACTATTCAAATAACATCTTGAAAAGGCAAAGCATAGTCCCGCAAGCCACTATTCCGACATAAGGTTAGAGCACTAACTCTTATCCTTTCATTACGAAAGAAAATCTCTTTACTTTGGTGCAAATTCTTGGGACCTAATGATTTAAGATTGTAGATTTGTAATATTTGAAATTTCAAGGATAGTGTATGTGGTTACAAAAATTAAATTTTAATTGGTACAGAGTGCCAAATTTTAAAGCTGACGAAGTCGAATAATGGTTTTTAGGTACCTACTGGTTAACTTTCAGGAAATAATAGAAAACCTCATCTAGTTTCTTGATGTGAAGATTGTTTTTGGTGAAAGTTGTGCGTTATATAAGGAATATGTTGTTGGAATGGACATCAGATCAGTGAGCATATTGATGTATAGAGAACCTTTTCATTTACAGCGAATGCACGGAGCAGGAATCACTCTGAAGAGCTTTTGTTACTAGAAGCACTAGGTTGATGTAAAACCTGTTTGTTTTTGTGGTCGTGTAATCTCCGCCTTGTTGGACCTTCGCACAGAGCTTGCCGAAGTGTTCTCCACTGGTAGCAAGGCTTGTGAAGTAAAGAATTTATTGGCAACATGATTGGAACATGTAAGTCCCAATATAACCTGCAATGATTTTTGTTGACTAGATCACGTGATTTTTTCGAATTGTGGTGGAGGGCATTATGATACACAAGCTCTTCCGTTGAATGGAGGACTGCATAGACGGCCATGGGTCCTTTTGAAGGTTCTCTGGACTCTTGAGAGGCGAAGATCTGTGATGATTGATGAAAAACACAAGTTCGAGATTTAAATATTTATATGTTTTGAGTGATTAGTTGTAAATGATAATGAAACTTGGTAGCTTGAATAATTGTTTGGTCATGAACAATAGAATTTCTTTAAAGAAGTCTCTCTCTTAAGAATTCAGTTTCTGGTGTTCATATACTACATCTAAAAGACTAAATTTATACATTTTATAAGGTTGCATCACGGATGAAGAACACTTCACATGATCTTAGACCAAAAACCATGACACTTTAGCCATAGAATTACCCTGAACACTTTGCTTGTGAACACTTAAATCACGATTAGCAACTTTCCCCCCTCTTCTAGTGTTAATAATTAAGGTATTTTTTTACAGGTTTCCACATCATCCACCACTTGCTGGATGACGTGGACACATGAACTTCATCTGCCACGTGGCAGACAAATTGAATTCATCTGTATCGTGACGGATGCTAAGGCCCATACTCCGCATCATGTCACTATCAGTTGATATATACATATTTCCTATTTTACGTTAATTGTTCATTTTCCCATATTTAGCTAGCATAGTATTAGGGATTTGTTTATGCAATCTTTCCTTTTATAACTTATGTAATGTTCTATAAATTGAAAGCAATATACACATTGAAAGACATTCAGCAAAAACTTGTCAATGACAAGCCTTTGAAAGTTAGTGGCTCTCTGTTCATAGTTTTTTTTCGAAGGTCAGCATCTCAGGCGATTTTCTGGCAGATTGTAATCGTTATTCATCATAGTAATCGCCGGCTGGGGGTTGTGATTCACGCATCTGTTCGCTGATTCACGCATCTGTTCGCTGTGAAATTGAAGTCGAACCCTTCTGCGCCGTATCAGTTCCTTGCGCGATTGGAGTCGACGATTTCTGGTATCTCGGCGTTCTTGTTATCGGAGTCCTTCTCGAAATTCAGGTTGTTTGAGCCTTGATTCTGGGTTGAATCTTCAGTTTTCTTCGTGGGCACTGCAGTTCGTGTTCTTCGTGGGCACTGCAGTTCGCGTTTCTCCTCCATACCGTAGCCAGTGTGAGTGTTTTGTTTGGGCCAGTGTGTGTTTTGTTTGGGCCAGTGGATAGTTGGATTATTTTATTGTGTTTTGTTTGGGCCGAATTGAATTTGTTGGGCCAGTGGGTGGTTGGATTATTTAATTGAATTGGATCTTGAGGAATTTAATTGGGCTTGGGCATTTAATTCTTCATTGAATTATTTTATTTTTGGGCTTCTTGTTGGGCTACTTTGGATTGGGCAGTAATTTGGTTTGTAGTGAATTTATTTCGGGGGTCTATACATTTTTGATCATGTCAATTGAGAAGACTGACTCCGTTTGTATTCGTTTTAATGAGAAGAACTGCTCGTCATGGACATTTCATTTCCAGTTGTTGATTGAAGGGAAAGGAGATCTGTGGGGACATATTGATGGAAGCATTCCGTCTC
>CAIGRO010167463.1:0-34601 GCA_903798355.1 Fraxinus baroniana
CTACCTAACGAAAAATGGAATAGTCCATCAAAGCTCCTGTGTCAACACTCCCCAACAAAATGGGATTGCTGAACGAAAAAATAGACATCTCCTTGAAGTCGCCCGTGCCTTAATGTTCACAGCAAACATGCCTAAAATGTTTTGGGGTGATGCGATCTTGACATCAGCATACCTCATCAACCGTATGCCTAGCCGTACTCTCTCCTTTGACTCACCCATACAACGATTTCATAAACACTTTCCAACTTCCCGTCTGGACTCGAGTCTACCCCTAAAGGTCTTTGGCAGTACTACATTTGTCCATGTACACTCCCACCTTCGGAATAAACTTGAACCCCGTGCAATCAAATGTGTATTTATTGGATATTCACCCACACAAAAAGGCTATAAATGTTTTGACCCTTCCTCCAACAAAATCTTTGTCAGTCTCGATGTCACTTTCTTCGAAAACACTCCTTACTTCCAAAAACCTTCTCTTCAGGGGGAGAATCTCAGACAAGAAGATCAGTTTCGTAACCAAGAATTCCTAGATGTTGACCTTTTCCCGCCTGACCTAACCACTCAACCTTCTACTATGCCACATATAGAAGATAACTTGAATTCAGGGGGAGATGTGGAAAAGCAAAATAAGGAGATTCTAGTTTACTCAAGAAAGCCCAAATCAAAGTATAAGGAAACCCATACACTTGAAGTACCAAAAGAGTCAGAACCGGTGGAAGGACCTAATGAGAACTCTGACATATCTCCTGACAATGATCTACCCATCGCTCTCAGAAAACAAACTCGTTCGTGTACCCTTCACCCTATCTCAAAGTTTACATCTTATAATAACCTTTCTGCAGGATTTCGTACTTTTACAGCTAACCTTGATAAAACAGAAATTCCAAGAAATATTCAGGAGGCCCTGGAGTCACCAAAATGGAAGGAGGCAGTAATGGAGGAAATGAGGGCCCTAAAGAAAAATAGAACGTGGGAAGTTGTGAACTTACCAAATGGAAAGAAACCAGTTGGATGCAAATGGGTCTTCAATATAAAGTACAAGACAGATGGGGAAATAGAACGATATAAAGCTCGGCTGGTCGCCAAAGGGTATACACAAACATATGGCATCGACTACACAGAGACATTTGCACCAGTGGCAAAGCTAAATACAGTTAGGGTTCTCCTATCCTTGGCAGTTAACCTTGACTGGCCTCTTCAACAACTTGACATTAAGAATGCATTCCTGAATGGAGAATTGGAAGAAGAAGTTTACATGACAATACCACCTGGCTGTAACAGAAGTAATGGAGAAAAGCAAGTATGCAAACTTAGGAAATCTCTATATGGCCTCAAGCAGTCACCTAGAGCATGGTTTGATAGATTTGCAAAGGTTTTGAAAGCTCAAGGATATCAGCAAGGGCAGTCCGATCATACCCTGTTCTTCCAACAATCGAGAGAGGGTGCAAAGACAATCTTAATTGTTTATGTTGATGATATAATCCTAACAGGGGACAACATAGTGGAGATCGAAAGATTAAAGAAATGCTTAGCCACGGAATTTGAAATAAAGGACTTGGGACAACTACGGTATTTTTTGGGGATGGAGATAGCAAGATCAAGGAAGGGCATTAGCGTCTCACAACGGAAATACATTCTTGACCTCTTGTCTGAAACTGGTATGTTGGGGTGCAAACCAAGTGATACACCTATTGAGGTAGGAAAAATAAAGGATGCAGGAAACCCAGTGGAAATGGACAGATACCAGAGATTAGTTGGTAAACTAATCTATCTTTCGCATACTAGACCTGACATTGCCTTCGCAGTCAGCATGGTAAGTCAACATATGCATTCACCCAAAGAGGCACACCTAGAAGCTGTGTATAAAATTCTCAGATACCTCAAAGGCACACCAGGAAAAGGGTTACTCTTTGAAAAGAATCAAAGAAAGAAAATAGAAGTATTCACTGATGCAGACTGGGCTGGTTCAATTGAAGACAGAAAATCTACCACCGGTTATTGTACCTATGTGTGGGGAAACTTAGTAACATGGAGAAGCAAAAAACAAAATGTAGTAGCAAGAAGCAGTGCCGAAGCAGAATTTAGAGCAGTTGCACAAGGGATTTGTGAAGGATTATGGATAAAGAAACTCTTGGGAGAACTATGGGTTGACATGGAACATCCGATCAAACTTTATTGTGACAACAAAGCTGCTATCAACATTTCTCTCAATCCAGTGCAACATGACAGAACCAAGCATGTAGAAGTAGACAGACACTTCATTAAAGAAAAAGTGGATGATGGAACCATTTGTATGACTTATGTCCCTACCAAGGAACAGACTGCAGATATCTTCACCAAAGGACTATCTCGACAGGTCTTTGATGAACTCAACTGCAAGTTGAACATGATTGACATCTACCATTCAACTTGAGGGGGAGTGTAGGAAACCGTATATTAACATTCCATAAATCAAAGATCATGTATAGGAGTATTGGAAGAAAAATATTATTTCCATAGTTAACTTATTTCCTTTTTTTTCTTTTTTCTTGTAATATCTCGTGGATTATAAATAGGGTGTAATAGGTCTTTGTAATTATTCGATTTAATAATTCAGAAAATCGTTTCTTCAAATTTAATCTTTGTGTGCTGGGAAAGGTGGCATTAGGTTGGAAGTGGTAAGAGATTCAGGGTCAAGGCTCACAAATGGAGTAGGACAAGATTATCGGAGGGATTGAAATAACCTTTATAAGCAACTAAATCCTCAACATTGAAAGTATGGTGGTAGTCAAGATGTGGGGGAAGATCAAGAACATATGCATTTGGGCCAATTTGGAGGCGGATCCATGTAGGCGCTACTCTGGTCGAATTCGGATCATAACATAATTCTTAATATTAAAATCAACACGTCTTTTATGAAAATTAGTTCGAAGTTTATATGATGTGTTATTAGCTTCAAGTTGTTTATTGATCTCAATATGCAAAATCATAAAGATGTGCAAATGCTTCAGCTAATATAGACACTTCAACATGTGGGGACATCAAAATAAGATTTAAAGGCTTCCTTGGCTTAAAACCATGAACAATTTCAAATGGACTCGTACCTAATGACCGATTCATGGAATTGTTATATGTAATTGAGTTGTAGGAAGAATTAAATCCCAATTTGTAAGATTTTTTTGGACCAGACATCTTAATAAATTACCAAGACTACGGTTAACCACTTCTGTTTGACCGTCAGTCTGCGGGCGATAGGCAGGAGAAAATTTCAACTTTGTACCAACCTCGTGCCACAATGTTCTCCAAAAGTGACTAGTGAATCAAACATCCCTGCCTGATACAATGGTTTTTGGGGAGGCCATATAATTTAACAATTTTATTAAAGTACAATGGACTGAGTCGAATATTTTAGCCCACCAATCAAGCTATCTACGTTTGCGCCTGTACACAGGGGGAGGAATAACACAAATATTCCATTAACGATTGAGTTGAATTGTGAACCCAAGCCTCCTTATGGGAAAAACTTGTAAATGGTTTAATTTTATATTAAATAGAAACATGTGGTGAATAAGTGAATAATATTTATAGTCCACGAAAATATGTGACTGAAAAATGAAGTTTAATAATTCATAAATGATTTATAAATAAAAATGAAGATATAAGCAATATGCGACTTAAAAATTGTGAAATAATTTGCAAAGGTATTTCGTGACTTTTGTCTTTAGTTAAAATTAGAACGTTTTTGTTTACTACTTACATAGCTGCAGATATTTATATTTCTACTTTAAGGAACCTTCCATGAGTGTCTATATATTTGTATAATCAAGGAAGTTCGATTTTGACTATTGAATTTTAGACAGACAATCAGACACTAAAATGCTTCAAACTATAAAGTAACCATAAAAAACAATCATGTTCGAAACTATTTCTCACATGACGCATGATGAACCTGATTTAAGGGCACATGAAAATTAAAGTGAGAGTTTTTCTTCAATACACCACTATAATCCGTTCGTAGGTTCATCATCCTTGGATGCATATGAGGTTTTGCTACAAGGGATAAAATGAGCCATTTTCGAGAAACGATCCACTACCACAAAAATAGAATTTTGTTTCTTTGGGGTACATGGAAGTCCTAACACAAAATTCATACTCACATCTTGCCAATGACAATTAGGAACGGGAAGAGTTGTGTATAGGCCAATGTTTTGCCTCTTCTGTTTGGCCAACTAACATGTGTTATAGATACTAACGATCTTGGCCACATCTTTCTTCAAACTAGGCTAATAGAATTGACGTTTAATCTCATCTATGGTCTTATCTCGCCTAAAGTGACCGACTAAGCCCCCCCGTATGAATTTTCCATACTATAAAGTTTCGCACTGAAGTTCGAGGGATGCACAATTTATTAGCTTGAAAAAGGTAACCCTCCTTAAGGCGAAAACCATCCACAGTATCTGACTGTCTTCCTTGCAAATCAAAAAAGATATTCTTAAAATCGGGACATATCTCATAATCTTCCTTAAATTGCTCAAAGCCTATGACCTTGACGTTCATAACCGATAAAAAAGAGATATGACGACTTAATGCATTAGCCGCCTGGTTCTTAACCTGCTTCTTATGTTTCAAAACAAAAGAATAGGCCTGTAAATATTCAACCTAGCGACTTTGCCTAGAATTCAACATTTTCTGGGCAGTGAGATGACGGAGGGCCTCATGGTCGAAATGAAGAGCAAACTCTTAGGGTAACAAATAATGACGCCAATATCGCAAAGCCTGCACAACTGCGCGTACAATTCCTTATCATAAGTCGAGTACCACAATTTGCTATCGTTCAACTTCTCACTGAAATAAGCGACAGAGTGGCGTTCCTGATTAAGGACTCCACCTATTCCTACCCTGGAGGCATCACACTCAACCTCAAAACTTTAGCGAAGTCAGGAAAGCGCATGACAGGAGCTTCTGTCATTCGCTTCTTAACTAGTTTAAAAGCCTTAGTCGCTTCATGTGTTCAATGAAACTCTCATTTCTTCATGCACTCCGTAATAGGAGTCATGATTGTGCTAAACCCCTTGATGAAGCGATATTGAAAGGTAGCTAGACCATGAAATCTCCTGACATCATGTACAGTCTTAGGCTCGGGCTAATCAACAATTGCCTGAATATTAGCATGATAAGCAGATACCCCCGTAGAGGATACAATGAATCCTAGGAAAACAACTCTATCGGTGAAAAGAATACACTTCTTGACGTTAGCATGTAATTTTGTTACCCGAAGGGCAAAACCAACTTGCTTGAGATGATCTCGGTACTGCTCCTTCGTTGTACTATAGATGAGAATGTCGTCAAAATAGACGACGAGGAACTTACCTATGAAAGGACGAAGAGTTTGCAACATTGCTCATATAAAAGTGTTCAGGGCGTTGGTTAGGCCGGAAGACATAACTAGTCATTCATAATGACCATATTTTGTTTTAAAAGCGATTTTCTACTCATCACTTGGGCGAATCCTAATCTAGTGATATCCACTCTTCAAATCGATCTTAGAAAATATTGTAGCACCAACCATCATATCTAATATATCATCAAGCCTAGGAATTGGAAAGCGATACTTCACCGTGATCCTATTGATGGCACGACTATCTATGCATAACCTCCAAGTGCCATCTTTCTTAGGCGTCAATAGTGCACGAACTGGGAAAGGATTTAAACTCTCACGGATGAATCCTTTGTGAAGGAGTTCATCCACTTGCCGCTGTAGTTCAGCGTGCTCAGTAGAATTCTTTCTAGAAATCTATGGTATGTTGGATGTCCCGTAAAGGAGGTAGCTTGTCAGGTAAGTCCTTGGGGAACATCATAGAACTCTTGAATGATCGCTTGGGCTTCAGGAGGGGTTATTAATGGGGAATTTGATGGAACCTCCTGGACAACCAAGGCGAACACAATCAAATCGCCCGCAAGTGTGCGTTCGAACTCCGTAGGATTAATAATATGTGATCCCTTTCGCTCCTCGCTTTTCTTTGCCTTGGCGAGCCAACAGATTTCGGGGGTAGGGGATTAATGTGAATTTTCTTTCCATTAAATACAAAGGAACATGAATTGGAACGACCATAAATGGTAACATCTAAATCGAACAACCAAGAACGACCAAGAACGACGTGACCGACATCCATTGAAATGCCGTCACACCATATATGATCCTTATAATCGAGGAAGTATCAACCTAAGGGACACTATATATCAAGGGTAAGGAACTGGTTTCAACCCAAGATGGGATACAATAGCCATTGAAACTACATTAATGCAACCACTACTATCCACAATGACCTACAACCCTAATTATTGATCTTGATGTAAGTATGGAAAATGGCATGACAACACCAATCATCAGCATTTTTGGGTTGAGTCATGGTACAACGTACTACACTTAATCTAGACGAGTCGGGAATAAGGGGTTCTGACTCTAAATCCTCGGAGAGGGTCTGAATACAACCTAAATAGGTATCTCCGTTATCTTCCAAGTCCTCGAACTCTTCAAATTTAGGCTCATAAACTTGATTCTCCAACGGGTCATCCACTATAGCCTTACGTTCTTCCATAACTAGAGCTCTATTAGGACAGTTAGAAGAAATGTGATCGAAACCCTTACAATTAAAGCATTGTAAGCGGGATGACGTCCTTGGAAATTCAGAACATTTACCTTTATTTTCCTCTACAAGAGGACTCTTAGATGGGGGAGGTCTTAGGATAGACTTGGGGGGATAAATGGGCACTACAGAAATAGGTGCCGAAGAAATAGGGGTACAGTTGTCAACACGATTTCTATACGGAACCCTAGTAACTAACTCATAGTCTTAGACAAAGGCATAAGCATGGTAAGACCATCTCTGAGGCCTTGTCTAAACCTACTTAAAGTCATAGCTTTATCCTCAACGACCTGACATATCTCATTCGAAATTCATCAAACTGAGTGACGTTCTCGGTCACTTGTCGATTGCCTTGCGCGATAGCATTCCATTGATCCAACAAATTACCCCTCTACGATTGGGGTAAATTCTTCTCTTGAAGTCAACGCTTCATTTCATCCCAACTCCTAACAGGAGGAGCACGACGTCTCTCAAGGAGCTCCTCAACACTTTCCTAAAAGAGCTGAGCGGTGCTAGTTAATTTCAGACTAGCAAATTGAGCTCTCCGGTCTTATGGGACCCTATACCAAGCAAAGAAACGGTCTATATCTCTAATCCATTGAGTAAATACCCGAGGGTCTAAACAACCATCAAAGGTTGGGACATCCAGTTTAATGTGTCCAATGAAATGTTCATTATGGCGAGGAGAATGAGTATCATGACGGTGATGCTCTCGTTCCCACTTACAAACTTGATGTCCATCTCTACGGTTATGCCACCACCTTGGGGACGACGATAATGCCTATTACTGGACGCTTCCGAGTTTTCAACTTCAGTCGAACGTGGGGCTTGTTCAAAGGTGGACAACTTAGCAGCTAAGTCTCTATTTTCCTCACGAGTAGCGACCATCTTGGTTTGGACCGCTGCTAATTGAGTTTGTAATTGTTGTTGGTTAGTGAAAAGTTGTACTAATTGTTGAGTGAGAGCATTAAGTTCGGATGGGTCCATGGTCAATTGCTGGAACTAGATATGACAAGACTACCACTACACAACTGCATGTAATAAACTACTAGTTAAATGAAGTGTATTGAGAGATCAATAAACAACTCGTTTTGAAATCGAAAATAACGACCCAATCAATTTTTTTTATTTTTTTTATTTATTATTGTTTTTTTTAGGATTATGTAAATCCAAATATGGCAAGCTAATACCACTGATCCATGTAAAATAATAAAGCAAATCTCAAATACTAGTTAGCAACTTAATCTCGTAAAATAAGGAGGATAAAAGTGAAATATAACATGGTTAGGGATTTAGGGACGTAAATGGTAGGTAAATATTAAAAGTAACAGCAACACAGAAATTTAATTGATGCAAATTTAAAACGAAACTGGAATGTAAACTAAGAATAAGAAACAGTGGCTCTCCTTTTTTTGTTCGTCGAAGTAACCAAGCACCGAGTAGCTAAACACCAAGTAATTGAGCACCAAAGATAAAGAACAGTAGCTCCCCGTTTTGTTCGTCAAAGGAACTGAACTGATCAGTAGTCAAATAGAGGTACTTGCAAAAAAAAAAATGTTAGAAAATACTTTTTTTTGCTCTTTTTCTTTTTCCTTTTTTTTCTCTCCTTTTTCACACTTTTTTTTTGCAAACTAAAAATGGAGGCCTAAGTACCAATCAAGTTACAGAATTAAACGGGCCACAATTGAAGCCCAAAAATACCAAACATACTCATTTTTTTTATTTTTTTTTGGGTTTTAAGATTTCTAAGGGCTCTGGTAACAAAAATATGGTCGTGTGAAGGGTTTATTGTGTAGAAGAATTTCCAAGTTTAGCTCTGATACCACTTTGATGTAGAATTAGTGGAGAATTAATTTCACAACAGAGAAACAAGAAGAAGAAGAAACAGGAAAAAGGAGAAGGAAGAAGACTTGATAGCCTGGCAATCGTAGTTTTACTCAATCAATAATTCATTCAAAAACAATGAAAAATCCAATAAATAGTAAAAAAGAAACCTACTAGTGAAGGGTTTGGGCCAACTCACAACTACAAGCCCAATAATAATAAAAACATAATTAATAAAAATCAACAATGAAATAGATCCTGAAGTCCGCATCAGAGGGGGAGGCCGGTGAATGTTGAATGAGCATGCTTGTGAGAGTGGGGGAAAACTTACAACATTGATTTTTTTTTATTCATCAATTGGTACTGCAATACAATCCATTCCATGGCCTATTAAGAAATCTATAAGTCAATCAGGGCAATTGAGTATTCAGAAATGAGTAAGAGGAGCCAAAACCTAAACCCACTCACATTTGCAGTTTCTGTAGTAAACATTCAGTTAAAATAAGGTGTTTATCGCCTGATTCAAAATCACCAATGTATTTTCAATGTTTTACCTAACATATTATCTAACTGAACCATTTTTGCATTTAATTAGGAGTCAGCTAGATGATTTTTTTTTATATAGATTACTGGCTGATTAAGTTCTAATACCAGTGAGAATAATATAAAATTAAGCCCGTGTTTGACAACCAATCAACCATTATTTCAACTCTCTTTCTTATACTAATTTTCAACCATACATTCTCATAATAAAATATTATTCACGACCGATCAAAAAATAAAATATTCTTATCGTAAATCCAATTTTTTTTTTTTTTTTACTTTTTAACCACACATTCTTCAAAAATTTATTATTGAAAAATTCATTCTTCCCAAAAAAAGACCTTCAAACAGGGGCTAAATCTTTTGCAACCACATTAAACCATGTTAATTTCCGTCTTCATCTTCCTCTTCTAACATGTTCCATTAGGATCACTTTGCTCTTGTGAATGCAAATTTCTTTAGGCCTAACATAACGTGTCCCAATCAACTAAGTTATTCTTCCTGTAAACTTACTCTCAATTGGTACCACCACCTTTGTATGTTGCCCCATCATCATGGTTATTTCGTGCAGTTTAGTTTGACCACACATTCATCTTTAACGTCCTCATTTCTGGTACATTTATTCGATGGACAACGTCTTTCAGTGGTCCAAGACTCAATACAAACCATATTGTTTTGATAAGCATTTCATAGAACTTGCCTTCTTATTTTCTCAGTTAGCTTCCAATCAAATTGGATATCTTTATCACTTCTCCACTTCGTTAATCATTTAGCCTTATGCTTTAAATTATGTTAAAATCATCTTTTCTTATTGTAATTGAATTTACATTAACAATAACTTCTTTGGACAACATGATCCTGTTTTGTGAATATTCAATTGTTCTTATTTCTTCTATGACTGATAGTTCTGCTCAACTAAAACCTTTAAATTTCGAAGTGCTCTTCCAACTTTGAATATCATATGCTATGACTATGAGATCTCATCTTGTACATATCTTATAAGCTCATCCATGAATAGAACAAAACTGTACAGACTGACATAGGGAAATCTCTAGTGCTATCCGTACCGGATTTCACTATTATTATCACTCCATGTTTCCATCACAATAAATTTGAATCATATTGATGTATCCTATATAAACAAGAAAGAGAAGAAAGGAGTTTTAACTGATCCCCTTCAGCAATTTATGATATATTATTTTCTCTTTTAGTTTTCATTTGTGCCGAAGCAGAAGTTACTGTGTGATATTTTTCACCTTTTTGTCTTTCAGTAGTGCAACAATTTGAGAGTTCGTCATTAGAAAAGGCACAAAAGGATGAGCTGGAGCATGTGACAGCAGCCCGTGCTTTGCAAAAGTATCTCATGAAGGCAAAAATGGCGAAGTTTTCTTTTCCAATAAAATTTCTTACACCAAATCCAAGGCCATCTAGACCACAGCATTCTCCGGCTCCATCATCAAAAATTCTTTCCTTCATATGCCCAAAACCCGGTCCTTGTAATAGGCCTATTTCAACAATAAACAGCAATGCAGCATCCCCAAAGATTGCTAAGACAACTCAAAGCCAACCGGTATTCATTACCACAAAAGAGAGTCCCCCATCATTGGTAGAGAAGGATAAGGTCCACCTTCTGAAGTTCCCCGCTGCTAGAGCCACAGCCTACTTTCCAGTGCGGCATTGTAGCCCACACCACAGAATTGCACCACCAGTGACGATAAGAAATGCAATTCCGGTTTTCTCTACACCACCACTTCCTCCACCTCAGTCTTCAGTAGTGATGAGGCCCCAAGGCATGGCACCACCTGTCTGCATAAGACAGGCTGTTCCAGTATTTACTGCTCCTCCTGTTCGGGTAGAAGAGCTACCAGTAAACAATCCAACTGTTCAAGGAGAAAATCTTCAAATTTCTAGACAAATAATTCATAAGGATCCATCGGCTACTAAATTTTCACTAGTTCGAGCAGAGGATCCTCCAGTTTCTATAGCAACACCAGGTAGACTTGAGGACTCACATTTTTTAATCTTACTTTTGTTTCGAGTTGAGGAACCTCTTGGTTCTAATTACTGCCTGTTTTTATAGGGAATCGTGCAGATTTTGAAGTTCCATCAGTTCATGTTGAGCACCCGATGTTTGAGGCCCCAGCCATTCAAGTTGAGTCACCAGTCTCTTTGGTTACTAATATACCAACCAGTTCAGAAGCATCCCCAGACAAGCCAATGATAGCAGCACTGGAAAAGCTACCGGAGTTTAAAGTGATTGAAGACTTTGAAGAGCTAGAAATATGATTTAGTAGGGGATGTTTTGAATTGCAAAACCTTTTGCTTATTGTCTTCTTTTGATTGTGAATTATGTAGGTTTTGATTCTCTCCTTTTTGTTTTCTCCTGTTCATTTTCTTTGTTACTTTTTATGAGGTAATCTTATGTGATGCTGAAGCTCCAGGCAGCTTCACCTCAATAGTTTTATTTTCTATTTTTTGTGTAGAAATAGTATTAGCAGTATTTTTTTATCACAGGCTTAATCTAGAGGTTAATGCTATTCATCACGCCAGTATAGTTGACAGTGGGCATCTTAATTTAGGATCAAGCTATGTACATAGTTTTCTACATAATGAATTACCGAATCGATAAGGGGCGCCTGTGAGCCCAAGCACCCCCCCCCCAATGGGGGCTCCACTTATCGATTCGGTAAAAAATTATGTAAAAAATTATGCACAACAAGAATAATCCCTTAATTTACTGTTCAATGGATCCATTGTGTAGTGCGGGTGATAATCACCAACGAATAACATATTCTATTCTCAAAGTTATGGTTCAAATATTACATTATTAAATTAAATTAGATTTGAAATGTCCCTTGAAGATACCAAAAGAATATTAGGAAAACAATAGTTGCGACACCAAGAGATACTGTAAAACCTTGATAAATGAATGTTCGATAAATTAATAATCTCGTTTAAGTAATAAAATTTTTTGTTCCTGACTTGGGTTACTGTACTAAATTAGCTTCTGTTTTGGGATTACGTGTAATATTATTTTATTGAACAATATATAGTTGATAAGAATAGAGATAAAAATGAATTATAATTTTAAGAGGGATTTACAAAAATGTAAAGTTCCATGTTTGTCAATTGAAATATGTCTAATTTTGATAATCATTGCAAAAATGGCTAAATTTGACACCAAAATGTCTATGAAGTTGGTTTCCTCATAAGCTAAAATGATGTGCAAGCTATTAACCAGTGGTTCCATTGTTTGCACTATTTAATTAGTTGGTAATGACCAATTGAATGTTGGAAAAAAATGAAGATGATCCAAGCATGGTTTAACATTATTGCATTGTGAAAAAAATTTAAGCACTAATAAAGAAGAAAATTACATAATCTCATTTGAGAAAATAAAAGAACGAATTTGCAAGTTGATTCAATTCTCCACAAACTTAGGTAGAAAGTAAGGGGCCGTTCTTTTCGTGTTTCAGTTTGGTGTTTTGAATTCGTTTTGTGTTTTCTGTTTTGAGTGTCTATTTTGAAATTTCTGAAAATTCGTTCTTTGTCATTATGAAAAACTGTCGAAAACATAAAAATGAAAACGCGTTTATTTTGAAATTTTGAGAATTTTTTTAATTATATTTTATTCAAAAAAATCTGATTATTCAATAAATTATAATGATTTAATTTTAATATATTATTAAATAACATATAAATTTTGAAATTGGTGAAACGTTAATTTTTTTTTTTTCAAGTTATTAAAAACACAACATAAATCACATTTTGTGTTACATTTATTTTCCTTCCACGAAAAGATGTTTGTCAAAAGATGTTTGTCTCGATGCAGGTGTCCAAGCTACAACATGTGTACTTGCGTCTATACAATCCTTAAAGAAAGGATATTTGTGCAATATGTCATGCACAACATCTTGTATCGTGTTGTTCGAGGCTGAAACATATCACCAATAATACTATATCGGGTACACCCTCCTCGACGCTCACCTTTTTTCCCATCTTCCAACCCTTTGTGTTTCAAAATATCACAAAAATTCATGAACACGTGCTTCTATCCCGTAATCCACTTTTGTTGAAGCAACCATTGTTTACACACATATCAAGGATTGTGCTCAAATGAGTGTAACCAAATATGATTTTTGCTACTGTGTAAATCAAAAAATATATTGTCCCTATGAGGCACAATTTAAATGAATACATGCAATTTCAAGGGATTTGACGGGACTAATATAATATAATTAGTTCATTTTTCTTGAGCACCATTGTTTATATTTATATTAGTATATTAGTATGGACTTTATATAATATAATTTGATTATCCCAAAATTTGTTTATCCCGTAAGCAGCATTATAAAGTGATATGTTTCTTGATCATTTAAGGCATTGTGCTCAACTAATCTCGATTCTTTAATTCAAAAGACACGTTGATATGCAAACAATTATGATCAAAGCTTCCACAATTAAAAGATTGAAATGAATTCACGATAAGCTTAAAAAAGAAACTACAAAAACCAAAATGAACAAGAGATTTCACGTTGAATTTCCTCTATAGAAATGGAAGCAGACTTGTCCAGAACTCAAAGAGTAAATTCAATTAGAGATTCATATACTATCCTACAAAATACGTGCATCGAAAAAATCTGTCGATAAGTATTTTCAATTAAAGAATTTAAAGTAAAAATTGCTACAAATTAATTCAACACTCGTGTTACGATAATCATTTCTTAAAATAAATGAATCCGAAGTGGTCTTTGTACTAAGCTTGCTAAAAATCCAATCGTTCTGTCAGATGAGTTTTCCTATATTCATTAACCAAAGTAGAAAACACATCATAGAACAGGGGTTGCAAAATCAAACCAAGAATTTTCAAATCCTTTAAAAAAGGTACATGGTAGTTACAAATTGCAGAACTCCATTCATATGGTCTTTTCCCAGAATGTCTCTCTTTTTTTCACCAATCCCCTGCGTTTTGGGTGTATTTTCTAGCTTCCAATCTAAAGAATTTTTACACGCTACATGCTCACATCATGTTACAAATCAATGTATAACTGGCTTCAGAGGATGAGCTCTCAATTGTGACAAGCTTGCATCTAGCTCTTCATCTAGTTCTCCAACAATGCTTCTACAAGGTAAGAACAATCAGAAGACAACTTGCAAAAAACTATAGATATCATTCATGAACAAGATCTCATATTTTACTGACTTTTAAGATTATTTAGATCAATTTCTTCAGTAGGATAACATGCATTAGGGCCATGCCTTTGACAGGACACTTTCTGCTATTCCTCACATATCAACTTGACGGGAGCAACTTTGGTGGTCAAATTTCATATCTAACTAAGCAAATTCATGGCATAAGAGTATAGTTTTATTTTACTGATCGTAACTAATAAGAGAACTCCATGAGAAACCTAGTAATACAACAAATATTTAAATAATTTTCGCAATAAAAATCAACAAGATGATTTTTTTTTCCAATCAGTAAGCCCCTTTTGTGGGATTCATTACTAATTGTTTTGGTTTCACTATAATTAATCTCCTTATAGTTATTATGTTCCATTAACACACTAAAAGTGAGCAGGTCCAGATTCATTTGCTCCTGAAGTTGAAGCATCTTTTGGTGCTGATAGACAAATGTTATTTCTCAATCTTACTAGAAAGAAGAAATCCTTCATTCTAAACAATAGAAAAGTTATAAAGAGCATGCTTGCCTTAGCTTCCTTTCCCAATATGTTTAGGTGTATTACTTTTTCTCACTTTTAAGCTTAGCCAAACATGCTCTTCAAACAAGCATGAACAAATCTTAAATATAAAGAATCCTTACCATTTTCTGAATCCATGTTGCTCTGGTACAAAGGCTTCTTCAGCCATACAGATCCTGGAAACACCATGAAATTGACTTTGCTCAAACTATGTCTGTCATTGTATTCCAGGGGTTCGAAGCCAAAACCCTTAGTCCACGTCTCCACTACGCTGGGGACAGCAGATACAATGAGCTTCTTGACCTTCAAGGACTTTAGCATCTAAAGCCACAATTGAATTGAAATTACTAACATTCATACAAAAGCAGTAGACACAGACACTCATTGTTAAAATTGTTCACGACTCTTTAGAAATAACAAATGCACATATGGTAGATGTTTGTGTTCAAAATAAATAAATAAATAAATAAAATATCAGATTCCATTTGGGATGTGCTCCCATCAGTAAAGGAAATTTCACAATATGCTAAACACAATGAACCAAGCCAAATAAACACAAACGGAAAGTAAAAAAATAATATGCCAAAATTTTGGGAAATTCCCTCAGTTGAAAGGGAAAATCCACCATCACATTTAACAAAATACAATTTGAACAAAAGATTTTCCCCTAAATCTTGAAAAAATTATGAAACATCACTTGGGTTTCACTTGGGTACTTCACCAACACTAAGAAACAGTCCAAATTACAAAGATCCGAGATATACAACTACCTAAGAAACCCTCAATATGATAGAGATTTTCCAACCAAAAAAATCTTTCTAATCAAAAGGTGAATGCCCCTGAGAAGATCAACTCCATGCTATCATATTTGCTATCTGTTTTGAACCAGGTATCTCCAAGTTTCCTTTTCCGAATTCCAGGAACATTTGCAATTTGCTTTTCCAATTCAGTCAAGCTTTAAGTTTTTATTTATTCCTTGGATATTTGTTACAAAAAATAGGTCAGCAACTAATCAATACGGTGCAGACTATTTTGTTAAACACACGTGCATACAACATGAAAAATTAGTAAACAATCGAAGTGGAGAAATGAACGCTTCTCAAACTCATTGCATTATGAATGGTGATGATAAATTACCTCTTCTATAGAATCAATAAGGAGCCGACAAAGTCCCTTCCGACGGTAATTACTGGATGTTGCAACTAAAGGAAGCTCTGCTACATTAACTCCATGGATTCTGCATCAAGGTCAAATATCACATTATAAAAAATATTGCAAAGTTACATGTAATGAAAAGCAGCACAATTAACAAATTAAACAAATATTGAAGAATTACTTGGGATGGCATGGAAAGACCATAATCGAAGAGACAGAGTAGATAAAATCTATAGTAGAAAAATAAAAAATAAAAAAATAAAGATGTTCATAGAATAAAAATAAATAAATAAAAGTTAAACTGTTATATGGTTTCGAAATGAACCAAGACGTGTCAGTTTGAAGAAGGGCTTTGACAATCAAAATATTACTAAGACTACTCATCATGAAGCTTCAGTAATATTTTCTCCCTGAAACACCTTGTGCTTCTATAAAATTATACAAGAATGTTGAAGGGCTTCATAATTGCCACAATAGAAAATAAGATTTATAAAAACGAGATCATACTATACTAAATCAATGAGGAAGCAACAAGAAGTATGTGATATTAGATGTAAGAAAGCAACAGTTTCCTAGTAAACTTTAAGAAGGGAGATGATAGCATGACTGAAAGGTACTCCAAGACAGTATATTGAAGAAACGTAATCAAATCATACATCGTAGTTTACCTGATGGATGCTACAGACATCACAATATCATCTTTCCCCAAAACCACAGTATAGAACCCACTATAGTTCAGACGTGGGAATTCTGATCTGAAAGAAACACAGCATCATCGTTTTCAGTTCAAGAGTTAAGTTATCATTGAATGTTGACAAAAAAAAAATATATATATATATATATAAAATAGTGAGGTAAAATGGAGAAAGCAAACTCAACATCGATTTGCATAGTTGAGGAAATAAACTCTGAATAGCAAATGCAGTTAAAATGAGTACAATACGGTTCTCAAACTGAGCTTAATTTAGTTTGAGCATAATGGTTTACTAGCATCTACTGCAAGCAATAAGCACATCATGCAGATTTCAAAGGTATACATTCACATCACGTAGCATCTACTACAAGCAATGAGCACAGGTTTATAATATTCTTCAATGGAGCGAGAATCTTGGCAAAATTTTTGCCAATTCAAACTCAAGCAAAAGAAGCCGCAGAGCATTGTTGCTTTGAGTGTAGATTTTCTTCAAATATTCCCACATACAACGAGCTGACTTTCAAGTTCTGAGATTAAGAACAATCTGAGCATCAACAAATCCAATTATCCAAGCCATAATTCGAGAATCCTTGGTTTTCCAAGCAAGATACCGCTTGTTGTCCTTCTCTTGATCAAGAGACGAAAGATTTCCGTCAATATGTTCCCATAGATTGCCTTTTCCTTCAATCAATAACTGAAAGTGAAATGCCCATGAAGAATAGTTCTTGCCAGTAAAGTGAATACAAATTGAGTCAGTCTTTTTTGTTGGCGTTATGAAACAGTGTACAGTCTAGCCAATAAATTAATCACAACCCAACTAAATAAATTCTGCTTAATCAAACAAACCAGCCCAACAAATTAAATCAAACAACCAAATGCCCAAGCCCAATTAAACAAACAGCCAACTGCCAATTAAACCAACAGCCAACAAGCCTAATTAAACAAGCCCATTTAAACAAACAGCCCAAGCCAATTAAACCAACAGCCAACACTATGAACTACTGAATAACTCACAGAAGCAATGAGAGACAGCTTGCTCTGACCACAGATGCAATGTAGGCCTGACGACAGATGGCGTCGACTATGATGAACTGATAGCCAACCACATATGCTGACTAAGATGAGGGAACAACTATCCACACCCATCGTCAGAAACGGAGTAGTGACCATAGGAGGCATATTATGATGAATAGGGAGAGACGAAAGCCTTAGCCAAAAAAGCAACTTCACGCTCGAGAAGGTGATTTTAGGGCTGTGATACCATGCCAATTTTGCTGAATGAATTTCTTGTGCGTGTTCTCCTTAACATATAGAATATTACAAAGCTATATGAGGATACAAGGCTATGCAAGGAAACTACTACACTAATTAGCTGTAAATAATAAACTTCTGTAACAAATAGGCGAAATGTATGGCAAAATATAAAATAGCAATCACAATACAAAAACACAAGAAATTGGCAGAGGAGGAGAATCTAAAAGATGGAGAAAGAATACAATGATTTTGATTTTTAATGTTGTCTAACTTGCCTAAAATGTTATACAAAGCCAAAATCACGTGGAGTATTTATAAAATGCTAAATAATATGATTTCGATAGAAAGGGTATCAAAAAAGTTTCAAAAATCGTGAACAAAATCCGCTCAGATAACATGGCCGTTCCAGTGGCCATGCTTACGCCTAGCGAGCAGCGAGTGACTCTCAAGCACCCCGCCCAACCCTACAGCAAGCGAGTGGCGTAGCGCTCCAAATGGTACCTAAGCGCTAAATTTGTATTCCAGGCACCCAATCTCTGTCGCAAAACTCCTTGGGTCATTCTTTAACAACCTCTAATAATCAGAATATGGATTATAGTCAATGCCATGACTATTTATATGTAAGAATACCAATTGCCTGTGATTGCTAAATTTTGAGGAACATAAAATAATATCTGAAGGGAAAGCAAAGCAAAAAACTAAAAACTTGCAATTCTTGCTAGATACAATCAATCTTTACTTCTGAAGAAAAATAAAAATTAAACAAATGAAAATGGGTTGTTCAAGGCTGAGATTGTTGCTTTGAATCTAGATTTTCTTCAAATACTCACACTTGTAAGGCCTCATATTAAGAACAATCTCAGCATCAATAGATCCATTGATCCAAACCATACGAGAATCCTTGGGCAAGATACTTATCCCTGTCCTTCTCTTGATAAAGACGCAGAAGACTTCCATCAATATGTCCCCCAAATTGCCTATTTTCTTTGATCAATAATCGAAAGTGAAATGCCAATGAAGAGAATTTCTTGCCAGTGAAGAGAATGCAAACGAAGTCACTCTTTTTAGTCAACACTATGAAATCGTGCATAGTCCAGCCAAAAAATTAATCATAACACAAATAAATAAATTGTGCCCAATCAAACAAACCAGTCCAATAAATTAAATCAAACAACCAAGTGTCCAAACCCAATCAAACAAACAGCTAACTACCAATTAAACCAACAGCCAACAATCTCAATTAAAAAAATAACCCAAGCCAATTAAACCCAGTAGCCAACACTACGAACTATTGAATAACTCACAAAGGCGACACAAGAAAACTTGCTCTGACCTCAGACATTGTATACACAACGAAAAAGAGAGAAACACCCTATTGGGTTTTGATACCCAATAAATCCCAGGTAATGATGTTAAACCAATTTTGGATAATTTATATCGACACCTTAGTGATGGCTCGACCCAAAAAACAAATTGGGACCCCTAAAAACAACTTAATTGAATTAATGTTGCTTGTGGCCCAACACTCGTGGATGACCCAAGTTATTGAGTTGGATGGTGATATTAGCGGGCCCATTGATTCTTAACATTAGCCATTTTGTTGGAGGCCCTATACTTTGGTTTATCCGCTTGACTTGGCCCATATTTGGTGACCTCATTAACCAAACCGTATATGTGTGTGTGTGGGTGTGTGTGTGTGGGTTGGGTAGCCTTGTGGGATGTGTGTGTGTAATAGAGGAGAAATGGTGAGATAGTCGTTCTTGGTGGTTCATTTGAGAGTTCAACCATTGTACCTCCTTTCTTCCTCCCTCTGTGATATTGCTACACCGACTTCCTCCTTTGTAGGGGTGAAAACTAGTGGCAACCAGAGTGTTAAAGATATGGGTTGGACCCTCCTCGGTTGATGTTTGTTTGGTTGATCAAACTGAGTTTGAATCAAGATTTCTCTTGGATTTTAACAACAAATGGTATCAGAGCTTGTGTTGCTGAGAAATCTGTAATTTTCTAGGGCAAAAACCAGTTGGAACAATTAGAAATCGAAGCTTGAAAATGGGTAGAAAATAGGGATGAAAAGTAGGTATTTTTCTTCAATCTACCGAATCTGATTTTCTGTTTTCCAGTCAAACCAGTGGCTGGTTGGAAAAACGAACACCACTGGTGGACTCAGCTAGTAGAGGCATAGTTGGAGTCGAAGTGCGTGGTGGCCAGTGATAGCGAATGGGACTCCGGCACTGGGGTGTGAGACAAATTCTGATGACGACATCAAAATACGGAATGTTGCTGACTATAAGATGGACCCCACGGCATTTTTGGATTTCAATTTTGGGTGATACAATGACATTTGGATGATTTTGCCTTAGACGTTCAGGTGCTAGGTGCCGTTTTGTGTTACCGCAATTGTTGGAAGTTTTAGGGCAACTAGTGACAGTCCTAAAGTAGTGAATTTGCATCTCTCGATATTTACTGACCTTTAGACGTGGTCCACTTGATATCGTGTTCTTTTCATTTTGTTATTGTAGTTATGGTTATCGTGTAGAGTAACAATTTATTTTTTGCATCAGCAGTCATCTTGTGAGGTGACATTAAGATTGGGGTTACATATGACCACGATATTTTTTCATTATTAGAGTTGCATATGACCTTAGGAATGTTTTGCTGTGTAAATTGTGTCAGTACTTTCCTTGTGGTCGTTATTGGTTGTATCTTGTGTTTTGATGATTTTTGGTAAAATGACAACACATTCTGAGTTGTGTTTTTTTTTTTTTAATGAAAAAAAATGTGATTTTTCAATTTGGCAAAACAAAATGTTTTTTTATAAAACTTTGATGGAAAATGTAGATCTATTGCAAGTGAGAAAAGTAAGATTTATTTTAACTGCAATAAATTTTTGACATGGTGAAACAGACTGTCGTATGAACGATAATAACAAAAAAGATAAGGAGAGATGTGAGACAAATGTTGCCTTAGGTCTAGTTATGTGATTATGTGAGGCTGTCATGCATCGGTTATCTTTTTCCTCTTTTTGAGTGTTATGGAGTAACTAACTCTTTCTTCTATTCTTTTTGTGAGTTCCACCTTCACCCAATCCTTTGCGAATTTCTTGAGCTTTGGTTTTGGAGTAACCTTATGGTGCGTTGGTCAATTTAAATTGAGCCCTAACATTTCTGGCCGCCAAAAGTGTTGCTTTGTACCATAGTTTGAGACGCATTAGCAATATGTTGTGTGTATTTTGGTAAGGTGGAGAATAGATGCTTAGAGGTATATGGGTAGTTTGTATTCGGGATGTGTAGTGTGACATTTGGATCACGAATGGAGTTGTGATTAAATGTTGGAATCATTTATATGTGAAAGACCCTATATAGGTGGAGTGTGAGAGGAACACATATATCACTTCTATTAGGTAGAAACCTATTTTCCATTTAGGTTGGGACAATTGATGTGGTGATAGAGAATTATCCCGTGGACTTAGAATGTATTATGGTTTACCAGTTAGACATGAGCTGAGTGATCGGTCTAATGATCATGGTGGTGGTGATGAGAGGAGATATGTGTTCTTGAGGTATGGGCAACACAAAATGTGATAAGATAAGTGTGGTGAGATTTTTTTGTGTGGTCATTTATGCATTTATTGTATATGTGTTGGCTGTTTCTTGATTAACTTGGTGTAATTCTGTTGTTCTGTGTGAACGTGTTTTGAAAAGA
Organism: Fraxinus baroniana; assembly: GCA_903798355.1. Classification (NCBI taxonomy): domain Eukaryota; kingdom Viridiplantae; phylum Streptophyta; class Magnoliopsida; order Lamiales; family Oleaceae; genus Fraxinus; species Fraxinus baroniana. The sequence continues at coordinate 21,501 of CAIGRO010167463.1, forward strand.
TCTGTGTTACCCTATCTTATATTTTCATCGCATGTTTATTTACTCTTGATTGATTATTGTGAATATTTGCTTCTACTTGTGTGTTCTTGACCTTGTCTCTAGTGAGCACATGAAACATATATGTTATGTGTTTTGGGTCTGAAACATGAGGTAACGTTTGTCATTCCAATTTTATTGGCTACCTTGATTGTGCAAGTATTAATTGTGTGTTTTAATTACTTGCATGTTGATTGGGTATCAGGATGGAGATTTATTGGGTTTTGATACCCAATAAATCACGGGCAATGATGTTAAACCGATGTTGGATAATTTATATCGATCCCTTAGTGATGTCTCAACCCAAAAACAATTTGGGGCCACTAAAAGCAATTTAATTGAGTTAATATTTCTCATGGCTCAATATTCGTGGATGACCCCAAGTTATTAAGCTGGATGGTGATATTAGTTGGCCTAGAAATGGTAAGGTAGCCGTTCTTCGTGGTTCATTCGAGAGTTCAATCATTGCACCTCCTTTCTTCCTTCCTTTGTGATATTGCTACCACTATCTTCCTCTTTTGTTGAGGTGAAAACAAGTGGCAACTAGTGTTAAAGTTGTAGGTTGGAGCCTCCTTGGTTGATGTTTATTTGGTTAATTAAATTGAGTTCGGATCAAGATTTCTCTTGGATTTTAACAACACACGCTCAGACGGTGCTTGAAAAGCGAGGCCTGGCCACAGATTGTGTCGACTACGATGAACTAAGAGCCGAACGCAGATGCCGACTACAATGAGGGAACAACTGACCACACCCGGCGTCGGAAACACTAGTAGTGATCACAGGAGACGCCGATTATGATGAATAGGGTACCAAGTGCTTCTGCAAGATGAAAACCTTAGCTAAAACAGCAACTTCATGCTCTCGAGAAGGAAATTTTAGGGCTTTGATACCATGCCAATTTTACAGAATGAATTTCTTGTGCGCATTCTCCTTAATATATTGAATATTACAAAGCTATAAGGATACAAGGCTATACAAGGGAACTAGTACACTAATTAGCTGTAAATAATAAACGTCTAATAATCAGAATATGGATTATAGGCAATGCTCTGACTATTTATTTGTAAGAACAACAATTGCCTGTGATTGCTAAATTCTGAAGAACATAAAATAATATCGGAAGGGGATAGAACTTAGTTGTAAGAGTCGATTTCAGAAACATAGATATATTTCTGTGATTGTAACCCAGAAATATGGAAAAACAAGAATGGTTGCTACAAGTGGTGGTGGAGAGAGAGAGAGAGGTATGTGTAAGTGCAGAAAACAAAAGGATTGCTAGAGCAGTAGTACCCCCTGCTGTACATGACTTGAGGTATCATGCTTATGCCTGTTTTTGGGTCAACCATGGAAAGAAAGCATTCCTCAAAAATCGCAATTGCAACAGCTAGCTTTGAGTTGCACTCTGCCTTCAAAGCATCTAAGCACTTATCAGAATGAACTTTGTGCTCGCCATGAATGCACTTAATAAGTGTCCAAGAGTAGCCATCAGAAAGATGATTTATCACCCCAATGCGAGACTGAAGACCTGAGTATACCTGCACAGAGAATTAAAACCAACAGAATCAGAATATTACAGATGTGAAATAAAAGCCAAATACTGCAATAGATGAATCTTCCAAACAAGTAGCAGTGATGGAAATAAAAATGATACCTTTTTTATAAAAAATGTAACTTCAATTATAATAATATTCCTCATTAACAACACACATTCTAAAAAGAGGAACAATTTCATTTTTTTTTGTTTTTCACTCTCACTTATGACAAAGACCAGATATCTAAAAAGTCCATGGTTAATTGCCTAAAATTTATTAATAAGATCTCATTTATTACGCCTTCCAGAAACTACGTCTTTTCCCTGACCAATTTCATCACTTGCTTTCAACAATAAAAGAGATTTAGACTAGTCTGTTCTCGAATACTATACTCCCTTTGGGACAAAATGATAAGATCATTTCATTTTATCACGTGTAGACTTCCATTCCGACAAAATCGCCATTTGATCCTCTGGAACGTGAGTTTATAGAATTACAAGTCATGGTTATGCTAAATATATTGGTCAGCACTACAAATTTCTAGGATGCTAATCTCTTTAATAAATTTCTACAATATTTTTATGCATGGCCTTCATCCTTGCTGCAACCTCTTCAATGGAGTTTAAAATATATTTCACAAGTAATCAATTTAGTGCTAGCAGAATCTAGCAACACGAGCTTATTTCCAACTCCTAAACATGAATGGGTACTTTGTTGGGGGGAAGTTGAACGAGAAAAGAGCCCATAAGACACATGTTAGATGTAAAACTGGGAATCACAGTGTTTTCAGCTGTAGAGAAAAAATAAATAAATCTCTAACTACTCATAAAGCAATAACTGAAAAGGCAAACATTTACCATCCCACAACCTGTGTCACTAAAATAACATGGCAACTTGAGAATGAGAGAGCATTTCTTCATATCAAATCACCGAGTTCTATCCAGAACTTATATATAAGCTTGCCTGTGTGTGATGCTGCTAAACAGAACTACTGACAATGTATTTATAATTCATGAATGAACTAGAACTGTTTAAAATTAATAAACAAACAAAAAATATTTGAGAGTGGCTCATTTCATGTTAGAGGGAAGCCAATGAATAAACAATACTCGACTTATTTACCTTCACTTACAATATGCAATAATTTTATTTATTTATTTTATTATTATTATTATTATTTTGACAAGGCTGTTAGATATATTCAACTGAACTCACTCAAGGAAACCAATGATTTACCTCCTGACACATTTCTCCACAGAACCAGGTATCTGAGGCCAATTCAATTTTCAAGCCCTTCCCTTGCATGCATGTCTCATGATCTGTTTTCATGCATTAAAAAGTAAGCTTATTGGGATTTCATAAACAAGTATAGAAATTGTTGAATATATGGCCCAAATTCGACGTTGGTTTGTATTTTGGTTGAAAAAGGAGTCAAAGAGGGATCAAAGTTGACAATTGGAAATTTGGAGCAGCAATGCCTAGGCACCAAGAAATGAATTTTGGGACCGAAACTCAGTGCTTGAACGCCATTGGCAGCGCCAGTTTGCCGCTCACTTGGCGCTAGGCAATCGCTCAAGCATCGCGCGCGGCTCGCCTGGCGTGAGGCTGCTACTGCATCAGCCTTATTTGGAAAAGTTTTGTTTCCATTTTTCTGACTCGTTTTTAATCATGTTTCCATCTAAAACATATTCTTTTGGATCCTATATATACCCCATGAATTGTACAACTTTCATATGACTTTGTCTGAGTTTTAGAATAAGTTAACCAATATTGTAAACACAATATGTGTGTATTCTTTCTCCATATTCTAATGAATTCTCATTTCCTGTGTCAAATTTCTTGTGTTCCTCTAGTATTGTGATTGCTACTTCATATTGTACCATATAATCTCGTCCTTAATTCCTAACAAAAATATTTCACTTATATTTTGTAGATGTTAAAAGGTGGATTTAACCAAGCCTTAGCCTATTTTTCATGTCCCTGATTTGCATGAAATCCGATATAACAACCCTTCAACGATTCAGAAAAAAAAAATTACATTTATACTCGCACTGTGAGCATTTAAAAAAGCTTTGAGATTGTGAAGCGTCTTTATCATTGACCACATCCCCACAAATCAGGCAACGACATTGTGGACAATACCAGCTTCCTTCAGGCAGCACCTGGAGAAAAGAATAAAGTAGGTTGAGTTCCTTGTACATGAGTCTATAACTCTAAAGTGATCTGTAATGAAAAAGGACAACAGAGGAAAAAGAGGTGTGAAAACCGGAAACTAAGCCTAGCACTTCTATTTTTTGCTCACTATGTAGAATACATGTTCTACTCCAATTAATTCCCCTGTAAGAAAGTGCATTTATACCATGAATGGGATGAATCTTGCACATAAATAAATTTAACACATTTTACAACTCTTTGGACAAAATGTTCAGTTTCAGATTTCAAAGAAAAGATAAATTTATATTCTGATCCGAAATAGGTGAATTTTCCATAAACAAATGCTCAACAACCACAAAGATGTCACTATACTTATAAGAATTCTTTAGTAATATTTTATGCTTGGTGCTCACTTTGTTTGGATGAACACAATTAAGGTGTAACCCCAAAAGTTCTTCAAAAAGTGTTTCTTTAGTGCATTTTTAAGATATAGAGGACCTACTTTCGTGCAATGGGACCATACAGAAGAAAGTTACACATACACTCAAATTCATTTTAAAGAAGAACGGCAATTATTATGGTAATTGTACAATAGTGAAACTATAAGATTTTTGTGAAAACGAGCTACCATCAACCAATAAATTAAATGTTGTAAAGACCATTATAAATATTTCCTCAGGCAATAAAAGGATCCAAGGGTGGAGAATAACTCTCAAAGGTGGACCCTTCTGGGAAAGACCCTTGATGCCGACGGGATGACCTGGGGAAAACTACTTCTAGTAAAAGACTGGTTACACCTAACTATGAATATGGCCATCGTGGACATTGGTTCTAAAAATAGTGGTGGAATGTAAATAGTATCCTACACTGCTAAGTTAAGACTTAGTTTGTTGGTTTAAAACCAATCGGGAATCACACCATTATAAGCCAGTTTTAAAGGGTGAGTTTGGTGGTTGTTATAGCTATAGGATGATTGTTATTTATAAGTCCCCTCGCTATTCTACAATTTTCACTATGTCATTGATATTTCAGCCAAGACACCTACAATATCTATGATCAAGGTCATAAAGTAGGTAAGCTATGAATCTGTTCTCATAAAGTCGACCAAGTTGTAATTAATAATAATTTGGGAAGATCTAAGATTTATGGAATGTATGATACTATGTTTAATCATAATCTTTCATTGATTAAAAACTCTTCTTGTGCCTACATCTGGTAAAAAGGATATTCACAACCAACGCATAAGAAACTAATTCAAGTGAAGAACCTCCATCCATTGTATTGTCGATTTTATCTATCTACTGAATTTGCATCATTGCATTTTAATATTTAATGCAATGTTTTAAAAATCGACCAGCGCATTGATTAAAAAAAAAAACGATCAAAAGGTCAAAGGGTTGAATCAGAGCCAAACTGGGTCCACTGTTTATTTTCAAAAAATTAAATAAATCATTTATTCATAAATTTGCAAAAAATAAAAACATGGGGTATCTCACAGTTTTCTTAAATTTAAACCAGTGAAACTGGAAGCAGGTTAATAGTTTTCATAAAACGGGATGGGTCGATGGGTTTTGGATGGTCTTTTAAAATATGGCTATTTTTGCCTAACCGGTCCCGTAATTGACCCTGATTCCCCATTTTACCATTTGAATCGGTAAGGTCGAGGTAGTTCTAACAGCGCTAGTTTATTGTTGAGCCACTTGATCTCAAAGTTGAAGCTGTTAGATATGATAACACTTATATTTTCAACATGCTCACTCGGGTGTCAACGAGATTTATTTTTCTAATTGAAGCATAATACATGTACAATTCATTTAAATGAGACTTGAACCACTTGATCTAAAATTTTGTTGAACCTTATTGAACTACTTGATCTTAGAGTTAAAGTTGTTAGATATGACCACGTGGTATCATTTAAATATTTCTTCAATACTATGTTGGGATTTATCGAGTAAATTTAATTAAAACCTACTGTAAGGTTTCTTTCATATTACTACCTACCATAATTGGTCCTATAAACACTTAGAATAATTTGTCCAGTACATAGTACTGAAAACTATATTAAATTTCTTAGCATATGTTTAAGCCCCATTATATAAAAATTCACTTTTTTCCAAACTCATTTTCAACCATACTTTCTTCCCATAAAATAATTTTACGTGTAAGTCCAAAACTTTTCCATACTTTTTAACCACACATTCTAAAAAAATCTATATTACAAAATACATTCTTTCGAAATATGAGGCTCAAGCACACTATTAATAAATAAGGAAACAAGGAAAAATTTCTCCAAGTTGTCTAGGATTTGACTTAACAAAGAAAGTCGATCTTCCAAATAGGTAAATATTCTAAGTTCAGTCCATTTTTCAAAGAAATCATGCACTAGTCATACAAAAGTGTACACCTGGTTTAGTTACATTTATGATCTTGGTCCTACGAGGTTTCACCAAATGAATCTTGTTTTCGACCATAATAATAATTTGATCCACAAAATTCAGAAACATAATTTGAAGAAACTGACTTGGAAGAGTTTCTAAGATCCTTTCGAACAAGATTGTATGCTTCCAAAACAAATTGAGCATTAAACCATCATATATTATCTTTAAACTAAGCTTTGCCATTTGGGTTTTGTTCAAGTCAACTTTGATTGAATTGTACTAACAAGCCAAGCTTGAACACCTTAGACCTGTTTAGCTCTTTATATTATTTTTCAATTAACTTCAAATTAGGGATTTGAAAATTTCCGATCTCCGATCAGACCAGCATTGCCCTGACTAAATTTCGCAAACCCGTCCCAAATGTTTTTAATTTAATTTAATTTAAAATGTAAATTAATAAATAAATAATATTAAAAATAAATAACTAAACGGGGCGATAAATTGGAATTTTAATCCCTGCCTTCCAAAAATCTCTGAGGAGGCGAGTAGTAATGGCCTTCCGGCCCCTCTCCATTGTCATCTCTACTTCAAAATGAACCAACTGCAAGTCCAGCCCAGCTACATGAGTCTACTTATTGCCCAATGTCATATAATTTTGGTGAGTTGTGTTCTTGCAACATCTTTGAAGAGGCCATGAGTCAACTAAATTTGCTTCCGCTCCCAACGTAACCTTATATAAATTTCAATGTCTATAACTCACTCAACCGTGTAGTTGCTAAACAATTAACAGTGTTAAACCAAGACAGTTAAAGATAATTAAGCAAAAAGCTAAAAGAAAAGAACTATGGATGACCGAAGTTTAATTAAAAAATACTCATTTGCCAACATGTGAAACAGGACATGTGTACATATAAAATCCAATGACACAAAAAATATATTTCATGGAGTTGGCAAACATAGTTGAGCTAACACGAACTAAAAAATCCTTGATTTCTAAAAGTGTGTGTGTTTAGCTTGAATATAAAGAAAAAAACACCCAATTGTTAAAGAGATAAACATAAATAAATAAGTAAAATATCAATGCATCAGTTTCCAGTTGCACTAGAAACATCAATCGCCTTGTTCAAAGATCGAGCCTCTTTCCAAAAAAATGAGTAAGGAGAACACCTCTTCCAAACTCTCTTACTTGAACTATTTATGCAAAAATCTGCGTGGAGAAGATCAGGTACACTAGATTTGGCCAGGCTCAATTGAATAATGATTTGAGTTTCAGCGTGGTTAATGTTGACCACAAACCTCTCAATGGCTTCATCTATCAGGACGTTGTTCGTAGGTACAGGCACACATTAACTGAAGTGTGTGCATGGAAACAAATGTTTGCACTCATTCCAGTAATTAAAATCAAAAAAGAAAATGTTAGGTAAATACTTGTAATTTTAATGCAATGAGGAAAAGTTCGTGAAAACCTCAGGAAACAAAAGAAAGCAAAGAAAAACCTGCTCGAACAAGCATGCTAGGTGAAATGCAGATGGACAGCTATCGCAGCATATCAGTTGACCTACATCTCCACAGCGTCCACAACAATCATCATTTCGATCTGTGTCATCAACTTGACAAGTTTGAGCACCTTTTTCTAGCCTTGAATCCTCTTTCGCATCAAAGCAATCACCTTGTGTTCTTTCCATAGCTATTCGAACATAATAGATTAAATGCTGACTCGCTCAAAAAAAAAAAAAATACATTCACACTTGAAATGCCATCAACAGAATCTACAATGGTTACGCAATCTAGAATCCCTTCCCATGATTGGAAACATCTAAACTTTCTACTGCTTTCTACTTAGTGCGTGTTTTTGGCGAAGTTTATAATTGCTCATAAATTGGCAAAATTCTATTTTTATAATCTTATAACATTTTTGACAAACTTGCAATTAATTATGCTGCAGACTTTTTACCCTGACGCCCACAATTCGTAGAAAACATACACGGACACGTTCAAGTCTAGATTTTAAAAATGTAATAATTTTGTCATTCATTAATCGCAAGATAAAATTCTAAGTACACTTGAATGTACTTGTATTTTATATAACCTATGTACTTGTATAAAAATCTTAAGCATGTAAATCTAAAATGTATAAATATAAAAGGTCCTGAATCTACAAATTTAAAAATCACAGGCAAAGATCAAAAAGTTGAGTATTCAATGTGAGAAACTAAATCTTCATTCCTCTAAATATACAAAATTCAGAAAAAAAATCAGAAAATCCAACCATAAAATCTCCCATTTCCAAATAAAACCACAAATGAATCACGAACAAAACAAAATCTTTATGTCATAATTCCTAGTTCTCACTGCCACATTCAAATAATACACACACAGATCAAAACATAAAAATGAAAAGACAAAAATTGATAAAAATAAAAAATAAAAAAAAAACCTCGTGTCTTCATTAAAACTGCTATAAAATTAGGGTTCCTCCAATTCCGAAATTAGGAGCGTCTTGGATTGTAATGCTTAGAGCTAGAGATAATCTTTGGACAGCTCGACAACAGGTTCAAATCACACTTTTTCACATACCTAAAAACCCACGAGTTACGTTGACCAAATAGGGCTTGAAACAAGGGACACGTGGCAACAATGAAGTGAAATGAGTAACACGTGGCAAGAATGGTGATTAAGGTTTCTTAGATTATTGGAATCTCTTATAAATTTGATAGGCTCCAGAGTCAAAATTATAAACCCTCCATTGAAATAAATTTAATGTGCGCTAAGACTGATAGTAGAGATTATATTTACTATTTTCCTTCATTTAATATTGAAATTAATTTATTCCCCAAAACAGAGTCAAAATATCCAAGCAATACAGAAACAATTCTTTATACAAATAAAATAAGCAAATACAAAAAGCCCAAATATTTCCATAAATCGATAACAGTGTTATACTGGCAATGAAAAGTGTACAAGTAAAGACTTTGATGGCCTCTGTGATAAGAGGGAAACATAGTCTTCCGCATAGCTGGTCGTCCACCACGGATCCAAACCACCCGGTTTGTCTGCCTACAAAGCCCATTATGCTTGTTCGTTTTTTGCTCCCTATCAGAAAACACCTGACCGCTATCACCAACACCACCACTATAACTAGCAGACCTATCCAAAGTCACAGACACCCATAGGGGCTTATTGTTTTCAAATTTATACCCCCAAATTCTTCCACGCAATCATGGTAAAGGCCAAGGTAATACCTGAAAGTCCACTGAGGAGATAGTAGATCAAGAATTTCGATCTGCAGTTGTAGGAAGATGGATGCACATCAAATAATTTTGAGGTCATTTTCCATTTTACTGATAATGGATTTTTTGGGTAATATAAATAAGGAAAAACGGGTTGGATCATCAACCTGCCAGCTTGAGATTTTTGAGGGATGTTTTTAGAATTGAAACTTATTTTTCTGATTGTGTTAGACAAAGTTGACGTGACATTGAGTAGAATAATTCAACGTAGATATATAAAATCGATACAGTTACAGATTCTTAACAATCGAAGATTCAGGGACAAAAGAGTGAGTGAGGAAGCAAAACAATGGATAGAACAAATTTATGCTTCAATTTCTTATTCAAGCCATAAAATAACTTAGTATTAGTAATTTGTAATAAACCTAGCAATATTTTAAATCAGAAATAATTGATATCATATTTATATTAATGAAACAATTAATATATAATTAAAACAAATTTACATTTTCTAGTTGGTACTTGGAAATTTTAATAGAGTCACTAACTTATCGGATTATTAATAATCCTATCAAACCAGCATCTTTGGCTAAACTTATAAGCACCTCTTCTGATGCAACAAAAAATCAAAGAAAAGATAAATAATACCACCCGAGAGGTATATAAGCCATCTTTACCTAATTGTTAAGTTACATGTAACTGCATTGAGGGAGCTAAGCTCTCAAATAATATTAAAAACAGAGTAATGTATTCATCATTGTGGTTCACGTGGTAAAAACTCCTCCAAATCATGAAGTACAGTTACTATCTCAGTTTTGGAGACGAGAGTAGACAAACACTTCTCACAAACTTGTCCAGGTTGCATGGTTGAAATTTCTCTGTTAAAAAACCCATTTCGCTAGGACCATTCAATATTCCTGAAGTTCAAGCATCTTTCGATCCTGATAAACAAAATTATTTGTTAATATTACTAGGAAGAGAAAATCCTACTTCTTAAACAATGAAAATTGATAAAGAGGATGCTTGCATCAGCTAACTTTTCAAACATGTTTATGTATGTTAATTTATTCTTACTTGTAAGCTTAGCCAAACAGGCTCAAACAAGGATGAACAAAATCTCAAATACAAAGAATCCTCACCATTTTGTATATATGCAGTAATCTGACACCTTCAACAATATGGATCCTGGAAACTCCACGAGGTTAATTTTTCTCAAAAACTTTCGTCCATGTATCCATTACACTGGGAATGGAAGATACAACGAGCTTCTTGACCTTCAAAGAATTAAGCATCCAAAGCAACAAGTGAACTGGATTAATACTAACATGCATACCAGAAGCAAGAGACCCAGAAACACAATGTAGAAAAAGGTTCATTTTCTTAATTACAGGAACATTTGCAATTTCCTTCGTTCAAATTGAATTATGATTTGAGCTTCACTCAGGCTCAAGTTGACCACAACCTCTTAGTGCATTTCTAAACTTAGACATCGATAAAACTCGGCAACTAGACATGTTATAGTGTGTGCATTGAAACAAATGCTTGAGCGCATTCCAGTAATTAAACATTGAAAAATATTAGGAAATTTTTATTTTTTTTTAAAATTTAAATGAAAGGAGAAAAGGTACAAGAAAACCACTAGATACAAAGAAAAATAAAAGACAAACCTGTTCAAACAAGCAAGCCCAATGAATTGCTTATGGACAACTAGCAAAGCGTATGAGTTCATCTAAATCACCACAGTGCCCATAACTTTCATCATTTTGATCTATCTCATCAACTTGACCAGTGTGAGGAATCACTTTTCTAGCGATCAGCCCTCAAGCTGGCATGAGGTTAATGTCTTACCATACAAGATGACAAGATCGAGGCAATTTTGCTTCAACCCAAAACAAGTATGACTCATAAACACAAAATGGAAAATTCTGTATTATAACACTTGCACAATATCCTGTCCCTTGTAATCAAACAATCTTTCATCACATAATTTTTAGCTTCTGTAACTTACAATTTCATTTAGAGAAACAACACCTGAATGAATTAACCAGGATAACATAGTTCTCAGTTTAGAAGCCGACCACTTCTTTTCCACCAAATTCTTTGCATCTCTGTTAAGGTTCCTTACAAGAAATCTACAACTGCCTTCTTGTTTCTTTTGCTTCCTCATGGGCTTGGATTTGCAGGTGGACCAATTCATGGAAGATCCAATGATTTTGCTTTTTATAATATCTGAAATCAAGAGATTATCATCATCATTTCTTGCCATCTTAATCCAAGCCTCTGAGGAAAAATAAGAAACGGAAAGGCAGTTGCAGATTTCTTGTAAGGAGCCTTAACATGGGTGTAAAGAATTTGGTGGAAAAGAAATGGTCGTCTTCTAAATTGAGAACTTTCTTTGTTGAGAAATGATTGAAACTTTTGCTGTCAACAAGGTTGCTGATTTTTGTATCCAAAGTCAAGTAGTTTAAGTACAATAGTTGGTAGTATAACTTTTGTAAAACTTTACAAGTATGGTTTTGTGTATTGTTGTCAACTTGATAGCTTGTAGTAGGTGGGAAGTTGTTGGCAAGCATGTGATTTGTAACAAGTATATAGTCTGCTTTGCATCAATCAAAAACGTGTGGTTCTTTCCTCACTATAACAAAATTGTGTTTTCGCGACAATTTTTTTTGGCGACATACAAAAATTTGTCGCAATAAATGACTTAATGCGACATATTTTTAAAGTTTGTCACGAAGATTGTGATGAAAAAAATAAGTACCAAATAATATAAGGCAACGTAAAAAGTTGTCGTGAAATGTGAAAAGTTGCAACAAATAATAAAAAATGTAGCCAAAAATATGAGGCAAGGAAGGAGTCAAATATTTTTTGTGGGAAACTTATGGCGACAAACTTTTATTTCTTGCAACAAATTACCTGTGATGCAATATGGTATACTTTTTGCGATAAAAAATATTTGCTGCTAAAAATTGTATAGAAGGAAAAAATCGCTACAAGAAAAACAATTTTTTACAGCGGACAAAAAATGTTGCAATAAGTTTTTTACAATGCTCACCCGTATATTGTAAGATCTAATATTTTCGTCTGGCTAAATTTTAGTATGTAATACAATTTATAATAAAAACTTTCTAGAAAAAAAATAGACAATTAAACTTTCAATCACTTAATAGCTTACAAAAAGAAGTACTAGGCTGAACGTTCGTTGGCTGTTGCAAAAAGTTTACATATTTGCCTTTTTTTTTTTCATTTTTTGCTACGTTCAATGAACATTGTTAAAACCTCATCTTATAGCAACATTCATGTACTGTAGCGACAGTGAGGTGAAGTTGCTTGTTGTAAAATCTCCTAATCAAAATTTTACAACCCATCTACTAGATCGGACCTGACCCAATTAATAAAAACAAGAGCCTCTCAGTTAGGGCAAGAATGATATGCTTTCAGCCGTCTTCCTCTTCCTTTCCTTCTTTTTCTTTGAGTCCCAGTTCTCATTTTCACAAATCACAATGGTCACCATAAGGGGCACTTTTGGAAATTGGTTGCGGTAGGGAGGTACGAAGGCTTCCGAGGTGGTGATAGGGGCATCGGGCTTAGTCTGCAGTGGCAGTGAGGGCTTGCCCGATTTATTCTATATTGGATGTATCATAAGCAACATAAAGTCCTGTGCCTGATTTATTCTGGTTCGGCCTGAAAATAGATTGGAGTAGCTTATGAAAAGACCGCGATAATTTAGCAGTTTTTTTGTTCAGACACTACAACAAAATTAATCATTAG
>CAIGRO010167472.1:0-12151 GCA_903798355.1 Fraxinus baroniana
AAATATAGGTGACTCAATATTATCGTACTTAGTGGCATGGCAAATATACGGACTGGAATTAAATTAACATATTATAATAAGTCATTCTAAAGAGGACAAAGTTTCCACGACATAAGAGTGTTCCAAGTTTTGGTTCATAAACTAGAATAAAGTTGTGTACAACCATGATTGACAATCATGTATTGTCAAAATTCAAACTTGTGATGTAGAATTTTTTATTTTATTTTTAAATGGATGAATATGATGATATCAAGTAAGATATTGTCAATCAATGTTGTACATGGTTCCATAAACTCATACTAGTAATACAAATGCCTATGAAAGTCAAAGTTCACATTGTTCCATCCTAGTTGGATAATTTTACTGACATGGATATTGAATTTAGTTGACTCAATAAACTATTCAGTGAGAGATTGTTGGATTAAACCTTCTTTCAAGGGAATGGGGACAGAAAGAAGAGGACATTAATAAACAAGAAGTGGTTTTAAGGAATTAATTGTGGCCATGTAATATTTATTATGGAATTAATTAAAGTGATTTTATAATTCTGAAATCTAATTGGCCCATCGAGAAATTATACCGTTTCTTAACTGCTCACCTTGATGGAAAGTAGAGAGTTTTAAGGTTCATTTAGAAACTCTCTCTCTATAGATGTGAATGTATCTCATCAAATAGTGCAAATTCACTTGCATTGGGTTATTTGGAAGGTAATATTAGCATGTTAAATGTGTTGAATTTTAATGAACTACATCTTCAACTCAATGTTGAACTTCAATCATCCATCTCTAAATAAAAGAATTTGCAATAAGAAAGCAACTGATGTAAAGTTCAACTGGATCAAAGTAGAAAAATATAGAACCATAGGCCAATGGATGAAGTTAAAATCAAAGGTTGACATCTTCTCTAATTTATATGTATACTACGATAAGGTTAATATATTTCAATCTAATATAAAATTAGAAATGTCAAATTCAACATCCTATTTATGTTAGAATTTATTATATTACTGCAAATTATAGTATCATAAGATACTATTTATTTACAAGAAGAATGAGGTGAAGCATTTTTTTTCCAAACCGAACAACTATATTATTCAAATAGAATATAAGGGAATCTCATCTTACAATTTAATTGTCATCGTGATCATTTCGCTATATTTTAGCTTCTTATAAATAACCGTAGGGAACATATAGATTGAGCAATTGTCTACTTACCTTTCTAAAATTCTCGAGAGCCTCTTTATTGACTTTACATAGAATCTAACTATTTTCTCTCCCTCCATAAAATGCAATGATGAGAAAAGAGCTATAACTGCATAAAGAGAAATTACAAAGCAAAATAGAAACTCCCGAAAGCAAATATTTTATCAATTCAGTTAAGCCCTATATACATAAAGCCAAAGAATTAATGTGTGTGTATATGAGAGAGAGGGATACCTTCTTATGGGGCGAGAGCTCTAAGTTCGAGGCTTCCCCCCAACAGCTGAAATAGGCACAAGGTATCCTATATCTCCGAGAGCTTGCCGATTTTTTCCTTCTGTCCATGCATTTTCTGTTTTTCTCAAACTGCTGAATTAAAAGAAAAAAAACAATCATATAGGATTGTTGAATCAAATCAGCATCCAAGTAATTTGAAGAATTGAAAAAACCAAAATAAAAAATGCATAATGCTTAACTTCAAGAAGAATTAATCAATAAGGAAAAAGAAAAGAAAACCAAACATTTGTCATTTCTGAGGTTAAATACAAAAACTAATAACTGAGATTATAAACAAATGATGCTAAATTCCAAGCCCAAAAAATAATAATAAAATCAACAAACTAACACTATATCTTGTATTCTTTTAACTGGATCAATAAAAGAGAGTTTATAAAATGTCTTGAAGTGTGGTCGACGTGATAAGAGATAAATACTTTTATCCTCCTCAAAATGGTGAACACTTACCCATTGAATTAGAATCTTTCTCGAACGTGAATGAGGTGGTAGGATGTAAAAAGTCCAGTGTGAAGCCACAGTTTCGTAGAATTGATTCCGTACAAGTGCAAGTGGATCCTCCCATATAGAAACGATATATCTTTTATTGGTTCCTCTAATTCCAATATCTACAAGACATAAATACCAAAACAACGTATATAAAGCTCCAATACAAAAATTCCTTCAGCCAAAATCCAATTAATTCAATAATTATAAAGTAAAAATAAGATACATTGATATAATCAAATAATAAGTCAAACCGATCGCTTTTATTGAATTAATCAATATGACCAGGAGGAAAATTAATGTGTGTGCAACATGCAGCATTAAGAAATAGGTAACAAAATGAGGGATGAAATTGATTTCAAAGTCATTCACAATAAAAGCAAATAACCAGGAGGAAAAGATTTCCTGAAATGTACAAGGTATAATTGTCAATGAAATCAATCTTTCTGTTTGGCCTCATTTTCTAGAACTCACTTTCAACCACACATTCCATAGGAGTTACAACTTTTATCAATATTTCAACCACATGTTTCATCAACTTCTATCAAACTCTATTATAAATATGATTTTTAGTTAAACCAAACACGAGCATAGATATATTATCCAGGTGCTAGTGTTATTGTAAGGAGCGTCTTATTGACAAAATGTAAAGCATAACTTCATAAATTATAACCAAGAGACATTTAAAGAGACCTATGGTAGCAATCTTCTTTAAAAAAAAAAAATTAAATAATCACAAAACGATACTGTCAATTACCTTAAGTTCGGTCTCATAGACTACAATAGTGTTAGACTGTGTTTCAATGACATCTTACTTTCCTTTTTCTTTAGTGGTCTTTTGCGTACCTGCAGCCAATCAATCATAACTGAATGCAAGGGAAAAGCAACATTATAGTCTGGAAATCATTAATCCAGAGCGTGGAAGACATTATAGTGGGAAAAAATTGCCTCTTGGTGCAAAGATTGCATTTCATGAAACTTATATAGGTTAGTCCAATCAAAGATGTGCTAGTGTTGAATGAAAGGCTGAGGAAGATACTCTTCCTGTTTTCAATCTGTTTTTCCCATCAGTTTATCCTGGTTTCACTTTCTTTCTTCTGACCTTTCTTCTGCTGGTTTCTTTTTCTGCTGTGTAACATCAGTTCTTGCTGGTGCAATTTGTGCTCCCCTAAATTCTGTATTGATTTCAGAGTGTAAGGAAGTCGAAGAAGTCCCAACAAAAACAGATCCACCTTCCAATTCATCCATCTTGCCCTACAGCCAATAGGAATCGCTGTTACGTTCAAACAACTTATTTGTAGTAGTAGTACCACAGCCTCCATAAAACTGAAAACTGAAAAACTTATGGTAGCATCATCATGAAGCCATTTTTTAACATTCAACACATTTGTAACTCAACGGAGTGAAATCACGAATGTCAGTAGAAAGATGGATGCATCCAGAAGAAAATACATTAATATAATAAATAAGAACACGAACAGTTTATAGCATTTAACTACTGCAATTTTCAGACTAATGTACCGTCAGAGAAAACAAATCCACATTCCAATTCATCCATCTTGCCCTACAGACAATAGGAAAGACTACCACAATAAAACCACTTATATGTAGTACCATGAAGTCTCCGGGAAAGGAAAAGAATGATGGCAGCATCATCGTGAAGCCTTTCTTTATCACATTCAACGCCATTGTAAACATTACATGAAACATTAACTCATTCTAGCAACTATTCTTTATAGTACCTAAGTTCAACCTAGCGATCTCGCAAATGTCGGTAGAGAAAAGGGGTATCCAGAAGAAAATACAATAATTTAATCCTTAATACATGCGATTTTCAGATTAATAGTAGAACAGTAATGGAAATAACGTTGTGAATAGCTTACTCTTTGGATAGAATAGGGATGATCTCGAAAAGCACGTACGAGCTGGAAGAGGTTGCAAGAAAAGGCAAAAACGACGCTGAAAATGATCTGAACCAATGCCCGTTTCTCTTCGTACTTTTAATTTTTGAATAAATTATTGTTTCCTCCTTCAGTATATTGTCCATTAAAGTTGCTCTCCATTGTTTTTATCCTTACGAATTTTGTTTATATAAAATCCACCAAACCACAGTAAAATGTTGATTCTTCGAATTGCCATAATTACAAACTTTAAACATTTATAATCACAAAGTATGACCTCGTACAACACATTTAGCTAGTTAAACATGCATACGTTTATATTTACCAGACAAATTTTAATATTGAATTGTTAAACCACTTATTCACAGGTTGAACTACCAACCCGATAATTGGATAATATGTGCGCCCCACAGAAATTGGAATCATATAAAGACAATAATGTGCATCCCAGGTAAACTGGAAACATTAGCTACTTACATTTTTGTAGTTTACATATAGCTACGGTTGTCAAGATCTTTGGTTTAATCTTTATACACAAGTTACTCCCATAACAATTTTGTTTTACGGAAAAATTATTAGTTATTTATATAGAATTTTTATTATATCGCAAGAAACAATTGATCGTTATGAATAAAGAACATATTTAATTTGAAGGAAACCGATATAACAAAAACGACACTCAAACTCTGATTTTTCTAATTGATATCGAACAATTAAATACAATCATTATATTTAGATTCATATTTAACAAATTATAAAAAATAAAAAAAATAAAAAACATTTTGGTTCTCCAACCATTTCATTTCATGTTAATTTATAATCAAATCGATTCCAAATACAATACTTTCTTTAAAAAAAATATTATTTATTATAAATATTGTATATTAATCATAGTTAGAAAATATATGTGACTCAATATTAACGTAGTTACTAGTTAGTGACAAAAATAGAGACCGAAAGTAAATTAATATTTTATAGCAAGGCATTCTATAGAGGACAAAGTTTCCACGATACGTGTATCTATATCCATATATTGTGTTTATAATATTGTGGTCCATATTCATTTTGGGAAGGTACCAAGTTTTCACCAAAATGGAAGCTGTGTGTGTGTATGTAAATGTGTGGAAAGCTACCATTTTTGTGTAAGACTATTTTTTTTTTTTTTTTTGGGTACCCAAGTATTCCACCTTAGCCAGACTAATTTCCTGGATCACCAACCACCGGCCCCTCAATAACTGGTAGAGGTAAACCACGGGTTATGCCTAAGTTGACCAGGAGAACCACCGGCCCCTCAGTAGTTGGCGGAGGTAAACCGCGGATTATGCCCAAAATGATCAGGGTTCGAGCACCCCTTATACTCCGGCCCCAAGGGAGCCTTCCTCCATGGTTATTACATCACCAAACTGCTCCAATCAATATCGATTATTACATCACTCAACTGCTCCAACCAGAAATCGAACTTTCCACGCTGAGGTTGCAAGTCCAGCAATGTCCTTCCATTATCAACATGGATGTGCTCCGGGGGACTAAGACTATTTCTTTCCATTCGTTTTAGGTGGATTAGGAGTTATGATGCAATTGGTCCATGTCCTTTTCATCCCTCAATTGTATAATATTGTGGTCCACATTCATTTTGGGAAGCTACCAAGATTTTACACACAAATGGTTCCATATTATCCTTTCAATTGTAAACTTGAATGGAAATAATTACGTTTTTTTATTTTATTATTATTATTATGATCATGTAGGTATATATAGCTTTCATGTTTACCTTTTGCAGTAAAAAAGAAACATGTCACGATACATATTTATTACATTGAAATATAGGATTTAGAATTATATTTTCTCTACATTCAAATTCACTATTTTATGATCAAATGTAAACATGCCCTTGATTTTATCGACTTTAATAATCTTTAGTTCAATATTAATTTAGAAATCGAATATTCATTAGTATGGAAAATTTTAATTTTCTATGATATATTCCTAATATATGAAAAAAAAAAATGTTTAGTATGCAAAGTCTCGATTAGATTAGACACAATTAAAAATATATATATTTACGTGAAACATTTATTAGGAATAATGAGTTTGCTAAAAACTATGAAATCGAGGGCCGAGAAACAGAGGCCAAACTCACGTAAAAGTAATTTTAATCAAAATATGGTACCAATTCGTACTTTCCTAAAATAAGGTCACGATAAACACGTGACAGCAAAGTGTGTTTTTAAATACAAGAGATTTTAATTGCAAAATGGAAGTCATTGTGAGTTGTTGCTTATTCCAGCCTGCAGAACCCCACATGGAATTGCAGCTTGTCACCAGAAATGTCCCGCAATTAGACCACATTTCCTATACATGTTGGGGGCCGAGTTGACTATTAACTATCCTAAAGAAGAATGTAAAGGACAAAAAATCAATGCTTGACTAAATTATATCAAGGCAGGACCAGACTCTTCTAATTAGAAAAAGTTAGGGACACTAAAAAGGACACGAGAGTGTTGGGATGACTGAGGAGTATTGAAGCATTTAAAATGGGTATTAAATTTTGACCTAACCAACAATTATGAGGGAAAGGACAATTTTTAATGTTTTTGGATCTTTATGACATTAAATTTTGATCTGACCAACAACTGCACTGCCTCAAGTTGGAGATATGTGTTCACCTAATGTTTAGACCTAGAAATCTTAGAGTGGTTAAGAAATGATAATCTGGACTTGTGGTGGTTTTTCGAGCTTGATTCCGGGTGATGTAAATCGGATTGCATCTTGCCATGAACCTTTTGGATTAAGTTGTATCAATACCCTACATTAGTAATCCAGTAAACACTTAAAAAAACACTATACATTGTGTAGATTTATTTGTATGTATAGGCAATCTCATAAAAGAAATGCACATTTTCAACCTGAGTTTTCTTGGTGGATAAAATACATCTATAAATTTAAAAGTGACTAATACAGGAACAAACCGGGTATCAATGGGAAATGTTCACATTGTGCTACAATGCAACCGGACCAAAACTGACTGGTTTCGGTTCGGACTTGTTATTTCACAATTTCATTAACTACTTAATAGTAGCAATTTCAGAAAAACTTCCACTCTGCTTAGCCTTAGTTTTTAGTCTGTATTGATTTTGGTCCAAACTGCTCACAAATAGCTCTGTACAGATGCTTTTGGTCAAGCTTGGCAGCTACAATTAAGACAGGCAGCAACTTGACAAATTAATGATTGTATTGAGAACACCAACTGTAATGGTCCTAATGGAGGTTTGTTGTCAAATGTCAATGCTTCCTGGACCTGGGGCATAAAGAAGAGGATGACACTCATTCAACAAACGTTATCAAAATGAACCCATAAGAAATAACAGATATTATTCATATTAAGAACTAAACATGAACAAAATTAACAACCGAGACAGTTTGTAGTCTTAAATTAAAGAGAAAAATCTTACCTCAAAAGTTAATTACTTGCTTCCTGGCCCTAGTCTCTGTTAAAATAAGAAAACGGAGTGCTGCATCATGATCGTTTTATGAATTCGGTTCTACTGTAAAAAATACGGAAGCTTCTGGTTCTTGTTTTTTAGAACCAAAATAGTATTTTTCTTCATGGAACTGAGCAACCACCAGGTTTCGGTCCAATTCTGTTGCTTCCGGTACTTTCGCCCACCCCTACATCTAACTTTCATCTTTCCCTTAGTTGAAATTTCCACTCTCATCAAGCTTGTGCCTGTGTTCTACCTTTTCCCGTGCAGCTTCATTTACTATCCATGTACCCGCCAACTCACATACTATTCTTCATTGTGAGCCACTGTTCTTCTTCATTACTTGCTTCAGAGATCTTTGAAGATTTACTAACATTCACCCTGATATCACTAGTTGTGTAGTTTAAGTAGTCCACAATAAATTATAGAGCTTAAAACATATAAGTATAACTACTTAAAGCTCAGTTTATTAATCGACAAAGCTTATGCAATGTTCAGGTTAAATTATTAGCAACTTCTTAGGAAGAACAATATTGATTCCACGAAATGTGCAACTAATAAATGGATATCTATTGTGAATCATGTTTGACCTTGACCGAATAGAAAAAACAACTTTTTAGTAACTTTTAATTTTACCTTGATTTATTAAGTGCATAAAATACACACGTAACTCAATTAGTCTTCTCACTTTTATTAGTTCTTTCAATGTAAAATATTTTCGCATATGTTTGAGTCAACGTTGGTGTGTACATAAAATACTCATGAAAGACGAGTTTGTGGCCGAGTATCGTCGCTCACCTTTATATTACATTGATCATGAGGATTGTAGAGTATTATGAAGGCTTTAACTAAATTTTGACAGCAAACATGCTTCTGCGTTCTGTTCTATTCTTTCTATTGTGTCTTCCATTGGCATTGGCCACTTCTGATAATGTCAACACAACCCAAAGCCCCACAACTATAACGAAAGGGGAAAACATAACCAAGCCGAGATGTCCGAGCAAATGTGCAAATCTAACAGTTCCATACCCTTTCGGCATTGGCTTAGGCACTGGTTGTTCCATAGATCCATTGTTTGATATCAACTGCAACACTTCTTTCAATCCACCCAAGTCCTTTCTCAACGACGGAAATCTTGAAGTTACTGATATATCAGATTCTCATATGCGCATCAAGAATTGGGTGGCTGCAAGTTGCTATAATCAACTTGGCAACTTGACAGCGGGAACCCCTGCATCTATTCGTTTAGCACAATATTTTAGCTTTTCTGAAATGAATAAATTCACAGTTATTGGATGTGACGACATAGCAATAATTTCAGGAACAGAAGGGCGTAACTTCACCGGTGGATGTGTTTCCACCTGTTCGTCAGAGGAAAGTGTCCTTGATGGGGATTGTTCAGGGACGGGTTGCTGCCAAACCTCCATACCAAAGGGCATGCAGAGTTTTAGCACTTTAATGCAAAGCATCGATAATCACACTAAAGTCTGGTCCTTTTCTCGTTGTGGTTATGCCTTTCTTGGAGAGCAGGACAGCTTTACGATTCATAAAGCGAACCTTTCTGATTTGAAATTCATTGACAGAACCGCAGAAAATGTCCCTGTACTCTTGGACTGGGTGATTGGGACTCAAAATTGCACTGAATCTCACAAATCCAACAATGTTAGTTGTCATCAGAATAGTAGATGCATTGATCCTGATAATGGTCTTCAAGGATACCGATGCACCTGCTTCGAGGGTTATGAGGGCAATCCATATCTTGATCCAGGCTGCAGAGGTCAGTACCAGACTTTTGCACCATAATTAATCAGAAAATGAAAAAATTGCTTTACACACTTTTCAGACACTAATGAGATTATTATCCTTGTTTATGTGCCAGATATCAATGAATGCAATAAAAATCCATGTGATCCACAAGGAATTTGCACTAATACTCCGGGTAGTTATAATTGTTCATGCCCGCATGGATATCTTGGTGATGGCAGAAAAGATGGCCATGGCTGCAATAAACGGATTCCAGTATTCCCGGCGATCAAATTCTATTTAGGTACTTTGATTGATGAGCTCTCTCTCTCTCTCTCTCTCAATGCCAAAACCTAAACAAAACTCCATGCTGAAAGTGTTGAGGGACAAAATTTCAAATGAAAACATGGATCAACTTATAATGGTTCGAGCTACTCCTTTTAACAAGGTTGACATTTTAAATGAAACTCTGAATTTTAACATTGTATCAAAGCACATTAAGTTCAAACGAGCAATTCGATCGGATTAAAACTCAAAAAATGAGCATACGAATTTCAAGATTGTTTTGTCCAAACAAGCCACTATTTTGTGGGGACATGTTAAATGATAAAATCCCACATGTTTTCTTAATAATGTTGATTTTTAAGATGAAACTCTAGTCTTAATGGAAGGAGTTCTTTGCACATCCGTACTTATTTCAAAATAGTAACACGGAAAAAAACATGTACTCTGTTTGAATGCATATGGTATATGATAATATTAATTTATCTTGGACAATCTATATTTGATGATACTATGAAGGACCTAAGTTGGTTTGTCAAAAATCTGTTAAGTATCATTATTGGATTGGTAGGCAATATTACTAACTTAAAATCATGGCCAGTTGTACATTCCTTGGTGAAAGCTTCTAATCGTTATTTTTATTACTATGAATGGTTGGATTCAGCGTGATCAGTTTCTAAAATTAGTTCAATGTGCATGTCAAACAAAAAAAATTCAGGTCTTGGTTTTGGTTTCTTGACCTTCATAATTGGTATTACTTGGTTATACTTTGGCATTCAAAAACGGAAGCTTATTAAACTGAGAGAGAAATTCTTCCAACAAAATGGCGGTTTGCTATTGAAGCAACAACTTTCTTCGAATGAGGCTAGTATGGAATCAGCTAAAATCTTTTCTGCAGAAGAACTAGAACATGCAACAAATAACTACGCTGAAGATCGTATCCTTGGCCGTGGTGGTTATGGTACAGTTTATAAAGGAATTCTGAGTGATAAACGTATTGTTGCAATTAAAAAGTCGAGGATAATGGATCAGAGCCAAATCGAACAATTTATCAATGAAGTAATTATCTTGACTCAAGTCAATCACCGGAACGTGGTGAAGCTACTAGGATGTTGTCTGGAGACAGAAGTTCCTTTGTTGGTTTATGAATATGTCTCCAATGGAACACTCTTTTACCATATCCACAACAGCGTGCCTTGGTTTTCTTGGGAAAATCGTTTGAGAATTGCTGCAGAATCTGCAGGTGCATTAGCTTATCTTCATTCTGCAGCAGCAATACCAATTATTCATAGAGATGTCAAATCTCCCAATATATTGTTAGATGATAACTATACTGCAAAAATATCAGATTTCGGAACTTCGAGATTGGTTCCCATTGAACAAACACAAGTAACAACTCTAGTCCAAGGAACCTTAGGTTATCTGGATCCCGAGTACTTCCATACAAGCCAATTGACAGGTAAAAGTGACGTTTATAGTTTTGGAGTAGTTATAGCAGAGCTAATGACAGGAAGGAAATCCCTTTCTTGCGAAAATCCTGAAAAAGAAAGGAACTTGGCCACATATTTCGTTCTATCCATGAAGGAAAATCATCTGTTCAAAATTCTCGACCCAAGAGTTCTGAGGGAAGGGAGTTTAGAGCAACTTCATGCTGCGGCTGAGCTTGTTAAAAGATGCCTCGAGTTAAATGGGAAGGAAAGACCAACAATGAAAGAAGTGGCAATGGAGTTGGAAAGGTTGAGAAAGCATAATGTTCAAACATGGATTCAACAAGAAATTTCTCAAGAAAGTGTGGCTTTGGGGTTAACAACTGAGGAATCTGACCTATATCAAGTGTCAATAAATCCTGAGTTTGTTGCTGGGGAGTACTCGGAACAATATACTATGGACAGCCGCCTGTTACCTGCGATCAACATTCCTCGCTAAATGGTGAAAAGTTTTGAACTTCACATGTAAGAAGGTCCTGAGATACTGTACATTACTTCTTCCTTTCTACGTTTCTCAAACTTTATCTTTTGTCATCTTATTCTTCTTGTAGTAAGTTCATCTTTTTCATGTTGTTTTTTGATGTCAATCAGCAGAAATGTTGTAAGGTTTTTACTATCTGTTAATGTTTTTGTTCCACGCATGCTCATAGTCTTATTGAAAATGATCAACTAATTAGTTGAGTTATGAAATTAGAAATTGATTTGTGAAAAAAGATTATCAATCTTAAAGGAACGAAATTCGTTGAGAAAAGTTTCGCCAATCAATTTTTAAAGAGGGCAACAAAATAAGCCTATCAAACCACTCCATTTTTACTTTGAAAAAACAAACTACTTTAAAACGACAAACACAGGTGAAACGTGACATGTCTTAAGAATTAAAACTTTAGTGAGCGAAGTATAAAGATGCAATACTTCTTTGTTTTCTGAACAGAAAGATGCAATACTTATACCAAGAAAATTATCTACGTAACGCACTCAATGGACTTAACACTACAAATCGTTAAGAGTTTGCATACCATTGGAAACTCAAAATGAAACTTAAAAAGTTTATAATGAGTTTTTGCAATGTGAAGCGAAAGCGAGTCCTGATAGACAACAAACAAACTCTGTGTGCAATGAAAATGCTAGTTATAAATTTTAACCTAATATTACGAGTTCATTTTCAATTTTCAATTTTGAGTTCATTTTCAATTTTCTGTTTGGATGATTTATTTTAAGATTGCTAAAAACATGTTTGATTTGTCATTTTTAAAAATTATTTCTTAAAACAGAAAATT